>PDNB01000260.1:0-20772 GCA_002573585.1 Helicocarpus griseus UAMH5409
CAAGCTAGAGATCTCTTGTAATGGAAAAGACAGGATAGTACATAGTAATTTGTATGAGGATTTCAAAGACTTCAATAGTTCAGAAACAAATTGCTGGCCTTCTGAATGAAGGCACAGTACTACGATTCAGTGTATATGAGTGAGAAATGAAGTTCACATCTGCGCCAGAGTCAAGCAGGCACTGTACCACCTGTGTTTCTTTTGGTGTTTCAAGATCCACTGTGATCTGAACTCAGAGACAGTCAGGCTGTCATGCAGATTCCTGTTCTGCAGACATGTGAGTGAGAAGGGGCGTGCTTTTTGAGGGCGCATGGCCTCTATTACATTTCTTCTGGCCTTTCAAGCAGTCTTCAGCATAGTGCCTGCTTTCTCTGCATGTAAAGCAGAGATTTTTGTTCTCCTGCTTCTTCTGTTCCTCAGCAGTTATGGAACTGCGGTAGTGAGGATGCTGTTTATCTGCTGTTGAAGCTTCATCTCACCTGTGTTTCACACCTTGTGATGTTTAGCATGGAGGCTCCTTCTTGAGTCTAGGACCCTAGTCCGTCAACGCGGACTGTGTATAAATGTGATTGGCCAGATTGACCAGTTCAGTATGATTGTTAGGTGGGGACTGGTATTGGTTAATAGTCCCCCGTAATTTGGGTGTTAATTTGGCGAGGTAGAGCTGGTTTTTCAATTGTTCAAGATCAGTTGAGAGTTCTTCTCAGTACTTTTCAAACCTGGCATTGAAATTTGAAGGGGTCTCTTCCTCGCGCTGCTGAAGGGTGTTGAACCAACTCATCACTGTGAACTCATGATTGCAGTGATTCTTAATTTGATTCAGCAGAAAGTTCTTGAACTGCTTTCAAGTTCAAGCAATGTTTTCTCTTTGCAGTTCTTTCTCTTTGGTCACTCATGTTGTCATGGGCGTGCCCTTGAGCAGGCTGACTGCGTAGAGAATCCACGCCTCGTGCGTGTTAAATTTGCTCAGGTTGAGCTTGAATTTGCGCTCAAGCGCCCGAGTGAAGATATTGAACTTGTTGAGGCTCTGACCTTGGTATGGGTCTGTGCTACGGACTTCGTTCTCGGCAAGCGTTCACCGCAAGAGGGTCAAGGTTAGGTTCCTCTTGAGTGCCTTATCGTGCTTGATCACCAAGAGAAGCGTAGTCGCCAGTTAACCGGATAGACAGGAGGTATAGAGAGGATACAAACTGTTACTAGCTAACCACGGCTCGGGCCTAAGACTCACTATAACGGTAGGCCTGGACGGCGTGTTATAGTTAAGCACCTTAGGGGTTGGGTGTACGTTCAGCGAGGTTACCAGTGATGTGCAATCAACCTGGGATCAGGGACTCGGGTCTTAGGATCTGTAATCTCAAAGGGGGTCCGAGGGAGAGTAAGACAGTAAACTGAATAGAAGTAGAAGGGCGAATAGTAGATATGCAATCAGTACTATCAGGGTTGTATAGTAACCAACTAAGGGGTGGATTAACCAACAAACTTGATCATGATCAGGAAGATAAGCTTCCATGATCCTGTGGGTAAGGAACGTCCTTATATACATGATGAAATTCCTTGATAGATGTCGATAGACGTGGTAGATCTCATCTACCAGGTCTATTCTCCTACCAGTAGACCTGGTAGACACGATAGATCCCCATCTATCGATTTACTCCGTCTATTCTTATCACGTGATCTGACTAACCCGGGTTCCCCAGTTAATCCTTTTCCGGCGAGCCCCACTTCCCGTGTCGCGCTCCCACAGCCAATGGTCCTGGCCTCTCCCGTTATGAGGGTTCATAACAGTCTGGGTCCTCAACCTTTATCTCCTTGCCGCCCTCATGGACGTAGGAGTGGAGTGGCCGAGGCGCCGGTAGTTCAGGGGCAGCTCGCAGCGGAAGATCACTTGCTGGAACTGGCTCTCTGATAGAAGGTTGGCGGCTGGCCACAGAAGGAGGATGAGTTGGTGGGGTGGGTTGCTGACTGTTAACATCGTCGCCGTGCCGCAGGGTCTGGGTAGGGAGGTCAGGTCCCTGCGGGGTTCCAGGAATTTCTTGTCCGGTGGACATGTCGTTGATATTGCTCGAGCTGATTCAATAAACAGCCAGGTCGAGCAATTCGAACTGTGACGGGACGGCTATGAGACGGAAGGTATTCATAGGCGTCATGTGCTTAGGGATTTGACGTGCTTATCGAACTAGCTGAGCACGCCCGAGCGAGAGATTCTACTATAATGGTGAGGTAGGATTATACATAGTAATTTGTATGAGGATTTCAAGAAGAGAGTTTGATTCATGACGAATTGCTGGCCTTCAAAAGGAAGGCCCAGCTGTTTCTATAAATAGGTGTATATCTAGCTTCCCCGCGCGCTCTGGCATTCAATAATATGCCACTGTTTGCCCCACGTCCTGCCAACGTGTTCCATACGTCATCTCACTGCCTTGTGTCTATTGATATGCCGCTCCTCAATAGACTTATCTGCAGGCCTCAATTGCGCGGCCCTCGTATATGCAATATGAGGTGGAAGACGTAGCTGGCGGCATGCGGGATAGGGAGATCGGCGCCGCTCCGCAGCCTTGGCGCTGCTTACTCAGCGCGGGGTCCCGTGACCGTGACAATTTTGAAGATAGAGGCTTTTGATCTTGTTTTTGTAGTGATCGCAGAACTGAGATACCCAGTTCTTTCCCACAGGGGATTTGATGATATCAACCACCAAATTCTCAAGGATTTTAGGTGTAACAGGAAGGCTGTGATTGGATAGTTAATTTATATAAGCAAGAAGCTCCTTTTCTTCAGAAGTTGTGAGGTTTTGACAGTAAGTTGATGTTGCTTCGGATCTTGAGGTCTGTATGCCTTTGAACCGCAGTGCAAGGGTAATTTGATTGATTCCATGTTTTTGAGCTGTCTGCCTAAAATTTGGAACCAATTGGGAGTTCAAATCATCAATTGCCGACTGTATAGCATCTTCGTAGGTCATGATGTTGTTGATTGAAGTTGTAACATTGCGGAGAAAAAGAGTATGAAATTGGTGGTTGTTAAATGGGAGTGGTCGCTGAGTGGTGGATTACGTTAAGCCATGGGCCGGGATCCACAACCTTAATTAACCTTATTCTCCCCCAGTTCGTGGCTGGCCAGGTACTTGGACTTCTCAGTTGTGCCCCCTCCGCTTCGATAAATTGATACTGTGTATCAGGTACACCGCGCCGGTTATGATGCTGATCGCTAAGCAGGCTATGGACTTCAAACTGGGCAATGTCGAATTTGACATATATAGCCTACCGCGGATAGTACTTGTACTTGTCAGACTCTCAGTAACAAGACCTCCATGCGGAATACTTTTTGTTGGAAGGAAGTATGCAAAGGTTATTGTACGAGTTGAGGCCGGCTAGATTCAGTTAGCAAGAGGCGATTCCTTCCCTTGGCTCATAGGACAGGCTTAGGAATTGCACAAATACATTCAGCACCTGCACTGATGGCAAATAAACCTTGACTGCATGGATTGATTCTGCTACATGTACGGAGTACTGTAGAATCTGCCAGGTGTTTTCGAAATCTCCGCCGCTGCACAGAAGCCCATCAAAAAAATTGCGCAAGGCCTGCATCTGATGGCCTGTTTTTGGGCAGATTTTAGAAAGGGGCTAGGATTGGATTGCAATTCATTATTGCTCTCGATACCCAGGCTGGTTCTCTATGCCATTGACCACCGGACGCGACATACGCGCCTCTCCATCTATCGTTCATCCGTTTGATGTATCTATATCAAAACCAAGGAAAAGCCCGGAAAGGCACCAGCCCCCAGCCAACTCTGCTCAAGTCCTCTCGTACCCCAAAATCCTCAACACAACATCGCCCTCTCTAATCCACCCGTCCTTTACCTCTTCCCCAACCCACGCAGAAGTCTCCTCAGCACTAACCCGCCTCCACTTACCCCCTTCACCCTGCTCCAACTCGTCATTATCAATCGGGAAGTACGTATCGCACTCAAACCCATCAACGAGATCGTCTTCCCTCACCTCCCCATCTCCTACCGTAGAGCCACCCGTAGAATCAGTAGCAGCAGTAGCCACCCGCCTAACATCCGTCATGACAATCCTCAACTTCAATCCCTTCTCTCCAGCTACATTCCCAAGCTTAAGCGCAGATGCATAGATCTCCCCACCCCCAATAACAAACACATTCGCCAAACACCGCGTAGCATTACGCGACAAAGGACCCGGCGTGGGACTGGGACCACCAGTCGCAAACGCATCACACAGCGCCGTCACAGCCCCCTCCAGACTATTCGCAACAAGCACGTCGGGATGCTGCTGTTGCCTTGTTTTCTCCTCCTCCACCACCTCCGTAGCGTTATCACCGGCACCGGCACCGGCACTTCCAGCCTCCCTCCTCCTCCTCTCCTCCCTCTCCCTCGCCGCCCACCACTCCCCCTCAACCCTTTGCCTCAGCGCCCCGGACCCATCCCTTGACACAACAACATTCACTCGCCCAGGCAACGGCCGAAAGCGCGCGGGCAGCGAGTCATACGTCTTGCGACCCATGATCACCGCGTTGACAGCGGTTGTTGTAATCCCGTTTTTATCATCATCATTTGGCGACTGCGACTGTGACTGTGCTTGCGATTGTAGAAGTGGGGGCGGGGCACGCGTCGTGACGCGTGAGAAGAAGGTCATGTCCGTTTTTATGCGGGGCCAGGGGAGGGTGCCGGCATGGCCGATGCCGAGGCGGCGGGAGTGGTGGTCATGGTTGGGGCGTGAAGCGGGGGTGGAGGAGGAGGCTGTTATGGGTGTTGTAGCCACGATGAGCGTTAGAGGGGGGAGGGGGCGGAGGAGGGCCCGGGCGGAGGTGGTGGGCGAAGATGGCATGTTGGCGGAATCTGGAGGGGGCGCAGGCATTGTTTAGATTTGGTTAATGATTATTAGAATTAAAGCTAGGGAATGTAGTGGTTGATTGGAGTTGGTGGAGAGACCGGAGGGGGGAGGAACTTGCTGTAGGTAAAGGTACAAGATGCCTCTATGCTACATGTAATCACGGGCTTATCTTATCGCCAGTTCTCTTCAGCATCATTTTGCCTTGGTAATCTCTTATTTTTCAGAAAATTCAGAATGTCTGGATATATTGACTGATTCCTCTGGGAATGTCTGACTTGCTTAGTTCATTTCTTTTTCCTTCTGTGCTTTGCTCTGCTCTCTCCTTCTCCTCTATTCTGATTACTTAAAATACTTGCTTCGTATTTTGCCTTTTTCGCTTCCTCACAAATTGGCTTCTGAATACAAATACAGCACGTCTATTTATATTTCAACTCAAGGAATTAAGTTCCTCTGGCCTATTGTGATTATGTATGGCACACACGCACATGCAACATTCATCTCAATAGCGACTGCATATCTAATGCATAAAGAATAGCTATCAACATCTATTCTTCATTGATCTGTATTTTCTGATGAAGTGCAGTGCTTAGTTCAGGCCAAATGTCAGCTATGCTGAACTCATTAGACAGGCCTTTTATTCAAAGATACACGAGCAACTCGATCTTCTAGGGCTTTACGATAGTTACCCCTATTCAAGGCCGCAAGATTGCCGTTCAGGCCGGCCTGATCGGGCGGCAGCAGGTGGCGTTCATACAATGCGGGTGAATGCAGAACTTTGGACGTGCAACTGCAGAAAACACTGCAGATCTCCTCGGCTGGTTTAAAAACCCAAACAAAGAGAAAAGGGTAATCAGGGACGGGAATGCAATCAGCTGGCCCTATGATAGTCCGGCCTATTTATTGACTCTGGTCTCCCTCGAGACCTCCCTATGTTCCCAACCACCCCTCGATCAGCGCAAGAAATTGGAAAAGCAACGGGACATCAAACCCCCCTCAACCACCTCTTCAAGCTTCTCCTTACCTTCTCCCCCCTCACCATCGCATCGAATCAAACCCAAGACCGAGCCCGATCCTGAATCCCACCTACATTACCAAACCCAAAATGAAACTCCCCCTCCTTTTCCTCGGCCTCCTCTGGGCCTCCCTCGCTGCCGCAGAGTGCAAATGCGATCCAAACGCAACATGGGGGTATTACTGCGGAAGATGTAAGGAAATCTACAACGGCGATCCTGTATATATGTACCAGTGTAGGGGAGGGGATTGCGTAAAATTCATTCCTAATGGCGCGTGCATGGAACATACCAAGGATTGTTTCAAGATAGTGTAGTCTGGGGGTGGAATGAAGTGGATGTGAGATGAGGATCCGATGTGGTATGGGAGCAGATGCGGTGATGCGTGAGTAAGTGAAGGATTTCCCTGCTGTTATACACAAATGTTTGTTTTATTTCTTAGCTTACTCTAGATGTCAGGTGGTAGAATGAGGTTGAATGCAGCTGGAGTATTTTAAGATTGAAGATGGTAAATGATTTTTTACAAAGGAAAGGTTGAAGAAGATGAGAAACTAAGAGTGTGATAAGACAGATTGAAAGATCTTGATAATAACTCATAACTCGCTTGAATTTAACAACACTCTTCTAAACTGATCTTTCAAAAGTATACATAGTTATTCTTGAGAAATGGCCATAACGTAATCAATCATTACAGCATTAAGACATGAAAATAAACCCCCAATCATCCATATTTTCTTGTATTTAGTGGCAAGCATGTGGCCTCTGACTTATGAATTGAGATTTGCTTTACATCAAATTCACGGCCAATATGTCCACATTGGGAGTCCTGCTCAATGGGTGTGTTTCTTTTCGTAAGGGGTTTCGCAGACGGTTGTGAGCGGAGAATATATACATCAGTCTCCAGGAATAATTTTATATTCCATACGTCAACCGCCAAAACGCCGTGCATTTCCACGGAATTAGAGCGAAATATTCCAAATTCCTCAGATAAATTGGAATTTACTTGAATGGATTTGCACACAGTGTCCGCACATTGATGCTTGCCGCAGGTACCCCAGATCCTGTGTTCATGCCGCGAAGATTTATGCTGCGTTAGGGTTGACGGAAGATTGTCAACGGGAAGGTCTAAATGATCCTAGATCTGAACCGACGATTTTTCCTCTTCTTCCCTCGACCTCTATCCTCTATGTGCATAATCTTCTTCTTTTGCTAAGGCTGGTCTGGTCAACAGGAAAGAAAATTGATTGGAACAAAGTACGGAGGACACTTACAATCCATGCAAACCCCTCATTCCCTCCTCATTATTCGGTTCGTCCCCCTTCATAATGATCGTCCTTCAAACCGCTTGAATCGATGCAGTAAATGATCCTGATAGTTGTGGCTGATGTCATATTCCTTTTCTTGTCACAAATGAATGAAGCTGGGTAATCGCTAGTAGCTATGAAGGTTGGGTAATAGGCAGAGTAAGCATATAAAGGAGCAAGTCAGTGCGTGTAGCCCGAGTGATGAGAGCGGTCACTTGTATAGCCATCTAAAAAGTTAGATGGTTGTCGTGGTGTAGCGGGTGAATTGATTTTGGTGATGGTTCCGCATTGGGAATGGGATGGATGATGCTATCTGGAACGCGGTTCAATTATGACATGTCCACCGATTGACTGCGAGGGATCATTTGTATTTCGCACAGATAATAGAAACTCAAGGGTATCTCTCTCTACTCTAAATTTCGTTAAAGACAAAGGAATCATAAAAAGGAAAACATGAGGGACTGTCCAGCCTTCCTCAACGCCTTTGGTAGATTTTCTTGCCGTCGTCCTGCCCCGGTATAATGATAACTCTCTGAACTCCGAAAAATGCGCCAATCCATATCCCGAGCCCATATCAGTAACTTAAAGAGATAGCACATAGAACGGCAACATATCCCAAACCCCACCTAGATCGAATCCTCCGTTTTCAATCTCTTCTCCACCGCCGCCTTCACCACCATTGCATCCCTCTCCAGCTTCTCCCTCCTCTGCACATCCCTCTCATCCTCGCCCAGCGTATCCAGCTTGCCAAACAGCCATGTTTCCTTCATCACCCGCGTTAACGAGAGAATATCTTCAGCGGCGCGGATCTGTTTCGGTGAGATGGAAAGCAGTCAGCCTTTGCCGTTTGGGTTTTTGGTTTCCTTTTAATTGCGCAGCATGGGAAAAGAGAGATAAGAACGAGTTGAAACGCACAAGAGCAGTCGACTCGACATCCAGTTGATAGGTTTCGATGGCGGTGGATGTGTGGCTGGTGTTGTTGACCTGTTTGGTTTGGATTCATCAGTGCGCAATGCGTATAGAAGTTACCACAGATTAGAGTACTTACCGTAGCAGTCGCCATGATGTTCTCAAACCGCTGCAGGAGCTGGGCGATGTTGGTGTTTATTCGGACTGTGGAGGGTTAGCATCCACGTACCATACGTCATATAGATTGCCGTTGTCTGAGTATAACAAGAATAAAAGGGTGGAGGGAGTGCTGACCTTGCAGAGCCCTGGCGGTGGGCTGCTGGGGATCCATTGCTACGTGCAGAAGAGGATAGCTGCCATGTGCCGTGTGGGATGACGGAGGAATGTTATCGAACAAATAATATGCAATGATAAGATGAAACCTCCCCGCAACAAATAACACCTACCAGTCAGGAAATTGTAGACGACAGAACATCAATAACGCAGATATTACTAAGCGGCTGATTGAATAACAAAATCAAATCTCACGGCACAGTGGTAGAGTGGTTAATACGTGAGACTTGAATTACCCCCCACACCCATCTGCTGAAAAGCAGTTGGGGTAGGGACTATAAAGCTCAACATCTCATGCCTTCGGGCTCGTAGGTTCGAATCCTGCCTGTGTCGATTTCTACCACCCTGATTTCTTTTTTTTGCCTGGATGCACCATGTTAAATAATGATTATTTTTGGTTTTAATTCTTCAATCTATGTTGAGATCCGGCTGAGATAAAGTGCATGTGTCGCGTATAAGACCGGCTTCTCCCTGCTGGGAGGGAGAGTTAACTGCCTATATTGAGTGCTGAGCAGAGACGTTACGAACACTCGGAACTGCACCTTTTTTCCGGACGATTGCGTTGCCGCTACTGCTCTTTGAAGCTCATCGATTCTTCGTGTAAATGAATGCCAATTTCTCATGTTCTAATTTCTTGGCGGGGAATATTCTTTGCCTGCTTGTCTCCGTATTACCATAAGGCATATCTGCCGATGTCACTTTAGGCCTAGGATGCTGTTTCGAATCCGTTCGCCCTCACAACAGCATGCGTAAGTGATAGAGGTAGAAACATAGTGCCATCATCAAATTCTTCGGCAAAACTCTTGTTCAAACCCTATGACAAAGGACGAGTGAAATCTAATTTGTCAAAGCGAAGGGCCAATATCGGAAGACCAAAGAAGACTACCGGAAGGAATAACCTGATTGAATGACTGCTTAATTGTGTCAATGTGATTATTTAGCTGTTTTGTGACCATATCTAGTATTAGGTAAATCATCATTGGTCTCCTATTTTGTCTCCATGCGCCGCTGTCGTAGTACTCCAAGATTCGTGGAGATGGACCCAAAACTCGAACCGATCTAATATGCTAACCGGCTGGAAACGAAACGCAACGCTCATAGCCAAACGAACTGCACTCCACCGGAAGCGGATAGGGAATCGATGTAGAATTGAAGAGCTATCCTCCATGCTGTGCAGTGACACAAATACTGTGACGTAGATAGCCCACGACATAGAGGGTGGTGTATACGGCGGATAGGGGAACTTCGTATTATATAGATACATGAAGTATATTCGAATTTTATATTGAAAACTCAAACTACCTCACGTATTTGGACTAGAGAAACGTTGTTAGCATCATATTAGCGAATCCTTAGGACGCAGAAATAAAACCATACCATGAAGCGTTTATGGAAATCGGAACGTAGTAAATCCTGAATAAATTCATTGGTTAGCTTGCTCTTCTCTTCAAATCCCATGAGAAGCAGGTCTTACATTGACAAACTCCTTCTTCCCTCTATTCTCCGTCCCACGCGCTTGGTTCTTGAAAACAACATCATCGTCCCATCTCCGCTTAACGTTGAAATCTTGAGGGTTGAGCAACGGATTCCCCCGCGCAATATCCGCCTCACGTTTCTCCTGTTCCTGAGCTTCCCGTTCTTGTTCCTGCAACAAGGTCAGTATATGAAACAAATACTCCACTATCCCGTTAGACAAACCTCTTTTGCCTTTTGTTCCGCCCGTTCCCTCTTAATCTTCTCCAATTCCCGCATTAATTCCGCCGTCTCATCTTCGTCGTCATCACTGCTTATCCGTCAGAACCCGACCTATCTCTATCAAGCAATGCAATAAGCTTAACACCCACCTCTCATCCTCACTACTCTCGCTCTCCGACCCATCCGAATCCGCATCTATATCCCTGGTCTCTTCCAATATCCGCCTTCTTTTAGCTTCTGAATCTTCTACATCGTCGGACACGTCTTCACTCGGACCGTTTTCCAGCTGGCGTTTCGGTACAGATGGTTCGATCGCAGATGGTGTGGATGACGACGATTTATCTTGAGAGATACCCTTCTTGGCGAAATGGGAGGCCTCGGCTTTCAAGAGCTCGGCCCGCAGGTCGCGCTTCGCATCTGCAGCGCCACCTTGGCCTGGTTTTCTATTCGGAGGGGCTGGTTAGAAATGCGCAGGTGACTCATGAGAAAATGGACGGCCAATGCATACCTGGTCTTCAAAAGTGTGTGCGCAGGCAGGAGGCGTTGGTGATATGCCGGGCCTCTCAGGGCCTCCTTTCCGCGTGCCTATGAAGATTGTGAGCTTCTCGTACGTCTGGGATGGCAGTGAAGGGACTCGGAGCTTACAGGGTCGAAGGTTGGTCTATGGGCTTGAAGAGGATCAGTAACGGCGCTCGTTCCGGGTGGGGATGCTGCACATACCTGTAGTCATATTGGATCGCGAAACAACGGTTGTTTATAAAAGAAAGAGAGAATAGAAGGGGCAAGGCGCAGTGATCTTCGAAGCTGTCTGTCTTCTGGCTTATTCAAGTAGGATAGTCGAAGTTCTGTTGCTGAGGAAGGGCACTACGTTATATGCCAAGACTTGTGACTAAGCCATACTGTCACTGTTAAATTCTTACAAGGCCAGGACTGCTGTAATTTGACATCGAACTGCAAAGAGTTGAGCAGCTACTGTTGATGAATACTGTTGATGAATACTGCTGATAGGATATATGGTTCATCATGAAGACTCACTGGGTTACTATGGTATAAAATAATGAGAACTTTTCAAGTTATTCTTTGCCGATAACGTTGACTAGTAGTACTAGTATACGTTTAAAATCAGTCAAGGTTGGTTCCGATTACTCGAAGAGGTTGTTACATGCCGTACAATCATCTGTTCTATTCACAGGCTTGAATTCAACAAGCCTCTATATAATCATAGGTTTAGACAGTTCCCACTTTCCTCAGCCTGTTTGCCGATGTTTCAGATGCCCAAAGCTCTGACAGACTAATCCAATAAGCAGTACAGTACAAAGATAAGAACTAAAAAGAAGGAAATATTACTTGCGGTAGGTGGGCTAACAGTAGTCTAGTGTTCTTAAAGTACTTTCGAACCATTTTGACCCTGCTAGATGCAGTACTCATCGATGCCCGACTTTTACGGACTTATTTCACTGGAAGAAGACCCCAGGCCCATTTTTTGTATTCGACTGCTATACCATTTCTATAAAAATTTGTTAGAAAATAGTCCTGTAGTTAGAACAGCAAAACACCGAACTTACACTCTCAGCTCCTGAGCCAATGGACTTGATTCCGGTCAATTTCGCCATCATGGCCGAACCTTGAATCGGCGTTGTTTCGAACTTTGCCTCCTCATCCGGCACGTCTGGGTTTAATATCATGTCATTGGGTAGAGCGGGGTATAGCACCGCTGGCCGTCCTAACCCGACCATATCGCAATGACCGTCCTCCAGCGCTCGCGCCATGCCTTGTCGTGTACGAAAACCTCCTGTTACGATGAGCGGAAGCGTAGGGAATTCACTCCGGATCGCTTCAGCAAACTCCAGGAAGAATGCTTCGCGGGCAATGGTCCGGGATGACTTTTCAGGGGAATGTTGGGGGGCGTTGGACATCATCTATAAGAGAGTAAGTAGTTATTGACATAAATACAAGCAAAGGATAGCCGGGCAACGAGTCACTGACACTGGGGTTCTCATAAGTCCCCCCACTGATTTCCACGAAATCCACGCCAGCCTCGGCGATGAGCTTCACCTGCTCAATACACTGTGCGAGTTCATCTTTTGACTGATGGTCGACTGAATTTAATTTTATCCCAACACAGAAGCTATTTGGAAGCGCTGCTCTAATTGCGTGGACAATGTCGACAACAATCTTTGCTCGACCTGCGGCGGATTTCCCGTATATGTCCGTCCGCTGGTTTGTTTGCGACGAAAGAAATGTGGAGAGGAGGTATCCGTGGGCTGCATGTAGTTGCACTCCATGGAAACCGGCGCGATTAACTAGACAGCTTGTGTGGGCGAATTGTTCAACCACCCGATCGATATCTTCCTGGGTCATTTCCCGCGGAGTGCCAAACATGACAGAGCTAGCAAAATTGGCCATGATGCCAGTCCCAAAATTCAACGGCACAGGGCTCGGTGCTATATTTTTGGCAAAATGGCTCACGGTTCTAGCCCCGAGGGGTGACTGTCTTCCCGGATGATTGATTTGCACAATAGTCGGGGTGCCATCGTGTCTTGTACATGCAGCAGCCCACAATTTCCAGCGCTTATTCAATTCTTCCTCCAGCTGCGGATTGACTGCGTTATCTCCCGGTTGACCACAGAAGGCCATATCAACCTGAACATTTCCTGTAAATGATGTTATTTATCAGTTGATTACCAACTGATGGACGATGGGAATAATCGCACCCGTCAGAACCATGCCCCAGCCTCCCCGCCCCCATTGCTCATAGGCACCTTCATGCAGCACCGTAGGCAAGTTATCTTTGTCTGCCATACCCTCAGCCATGGCAGCTTTCACTAGGCGATTCTTCATTTGCAGACCGCATTTTAATGTCAGCGGCTGCGAAATTGCTGAGTCCATTCTCGCTGGGTTTCAATTTTGACCGTTTGCGACGACGGATGAAATGAACTGATCATTTGATTGCTGAGCTCTGTGTTGTGGTAACAGTGCCATTTCTCTATTTAAATAATAAGTTCTTTTCATAGCCATATTGCTACCTCCACTTCCAACCACCCGATAGAAACTTGGCTCTCCCCACATCTGCAGTAATTGGTGAGATCACGGTCCTCATGACAACAACCGAGGAGATATGTTTGCCAATTGTGATTCCGGCGTGCGACCGGGGCGGAAGAATGAAACTATCCGCAACTGCTGGCTGTGGACTCGGTAGGAGTGTGATCCATCCGCCAGCGCAGGCCGATGTGGACCCTCAGGAACTTTGAACCCTGTGCAGTGCGCACCGCGCACATGTCCTCAGGAAAGTCCCATTGAAATGGAGTTGAATTCATATTGAACCCACAATCAAAGGGTTGGCTTTTCAATCCAACATAATTGGGGTTCTCTCACCCATAACTTGACTGGGAGGTTGAATCGATATAGTATGCTGTTGTTTTATAAAAAGTTCGTTCTAATTGGGTGATCGGCATGTATGCTTAGTCATACAGGATTGCGCCGCATCAATGTTTATCCGGCACATATATCGCAGAGCTCTGCGGAGCTTCACAATTTCGCGGAGACTCAATCTACTCTGCAACTCATGGAACATCGGATAAAACCGCCTGAGCATGCCAAAGGAAGCTGATATCTCGGCTAACGAGCGCGCGTTTGTTTTGGAGGCTCTCCATAACAACGTGCGTCTCGATGGCCGTGCCTTGGATCAGCTCCGCCCGCTGACGGTGTCGTTCGGGGATGACTACGGTCATGTCAAGCTCCAATTGGGGAAAACTAGGTTCGTGTTGACGCGCCGGAGGCCCACTACCTTCTTTTATTTGGATTTGTCTTTGAGGAATATCTAGAAATGGTATATTAGCTAACTTCGTGGCAGCATCATTGTGCGCATATCTGCGGAGGTGACCATGCCCCGCTCTGAGCGCGAAAACGACGGAATCTTCACAGTTGCGGTAGAACTTAACGACATGGCTTCGCCAGCTTATGAGACGGGGAGGTATGTCTTTTTCTCAATGTATAATTCGTACTAATTTGTGACCCATACTGATCATCAACCTACCTACAGACAATCAGAGACAGAAACACAGCTTGCTCGTACCCTCGACAGAATAATCCGACGGTCAAATGCGCTCGACACTGAATCACTATGCATTGCTGCAGGGAAAAATTGTTGGCACGTCAGGGCAGATGTACATGTTGTGGACTCGGACGGCGGACTGGTCGATAGCTGCTGTCTCGCCATCATGACTGGGTTGCTCCATTTCCGTCTCCCAGAAGCGACTGTCCGCGAGGGACGGGTAACCGTATACAGCCCGGAAGAAAAAGTTCCATCACCTCTAAACTTGACCAAAATGCCGCTCTCGACTACGTTTAGTCTGTATGACGAGGGCAGAATCATTGTTCTGGATGCTACCGCGAAGGAAGAAGCTGTCAGTGAAGGAAGTCTCATAATTGCTCTCGATAAGACTGGAGAAATTGCTCTTTATACGAAACCGGACGGGACACCGGGAGATCCGTTAAGCATGATTTCATGCTCGAACGTGGCGTTGACGAAGATCAAGGAGATGAGCAAATTTATATCCACGAAATTGGAGGAAGATTTGAAGATACGAGAGCGGAAACGGCAGGGCACTGCTGAAGCGAGCGCCGCGAATGACAGATAATAATGACCTTTTCATATTGCTTTTTGTTTATGTTTTGATGACGACTTGACTCTATGTACGATATTGTGCATTTCCCTGCTTAAAGGTGCAGCGCTTTCGGCTTAACCAGCCCCGGGCAATAGATTTCTCATCGTTATTACATTTCCGCAAAGACGATCTTTGCGCTCCCCGATATTCTTATTACCTTCTTGGCGCTTACGAGATTTCTCTTGATGACCAGGTGGTCTTGAAGGATTGCGTTAAAATAGCTCTACCTGTATGGAAATGTATTACCATGTGAAGCTGTTCTTTGTCAGAGGTATGAAACGGCAATAAATAGAACCAGTGTAACTTACCGGATATAATTGGAGACATCTGAAACAAGAGAGACTGGATGTAGACAAACAGATGCTTTGACCGCGCTCAAAAGATGAATAAGATGAGTGAGGACCATTGAGTTATTTATTAGATGCCTTGGATATCTGCTTGCTATATGAATTCGAATAATATCTTTGATATCCCCATGTTTGTGTAGTATAATATAGGTATGGTAAGTAACTATGTAACTGCTTTTACAATACAAAAATACTGAGCTGCTAGCATAATCAACTTCTGCAGGTTAGATACTGTACGGTATGGTAAATACGCGAGTGGCCCCTGCTGCGGCTGGTGTAATATACCGGGACAGACTAAGCCTCACTTGCGGACAGACAGACGACGCAAGAAAACATCCAGCCATGCAATGAATGGACGCACCACAACGCCCGGTCAAGAACACTTGAGTCTGTGGTCCTGCACTATTTCGAGTTTGTTTCTAATATTTAGCTGAGTAATATCAGCGTCTTGCTGTCGGGAATACCACGGTTATAGAGCTATCGCAGAGCTGACCGCACCTGTTCGTTGCCTCGAACACTTCCCGGTGCGGCTTCAACCCTCCCCCATCAATGCTTCGTTACCGCACCTCCGCATCCATATCACGGTGATCTCGCCGCTACCTGCAGCGACATGACCAGCGGTAGGCCCCCGGGCCACCGTCCGTCTACCGGAGCCCATGATGACCTTCTCCAACTCGATGACACTCCCTCCGCCTCCGTATATAACACCGGCCAACCCCCCCCGGTAAACGACGACCACCTCCTCCAACGGTACAATATAGAAGATTCCGATGAACCCCAGCCAAGGCCGTCTGTCTCTTACGATGCATTTGTCGGAGGTGGGCATCCAGCACAGGCTGCTGTTGCCGGAGCTACGGTACACCCCCAGCCGGGACCGAGCCATTTCTACGGAGACAATAATGTCTATCGAACCTACTCGCAAACCTCAGACCTACAAAACTATCAACGATATTCAGATGACTTAGATGACTATGACGATAGGCGCTCGGCGCAAGGGTACTTTAATGACCGGAATGATTTGGACACTGCTATGCCTGTGAGAGATGCTCGGGCAAGGGATCGGAGCAGCATACTGAGCCTGGGCGGTGGGTTGGTGGGGAAAGCAAAGGGTATGCTGGGAATGAAGCCCAGAGAGTACTCGGAAATGGACCTGCCCTTGACTGAAGCCGGGGCCGCATCGGCCAGAGTGGATTCTGCAGTGACAGACGACGATGCGGCAACTGCGAGACCTAAGAAGAGGAGATTCAGTGCTGGCGATTTCAAGTTTGGGTTCGGGAGGCGCAAGGTTGATCCGTCGACTTTGGGACCCCGTGTCATCATGTTCAACAACTCCCCGGCCAATGCTGCCAATAAATATGTGGACAACCATGTATCGACCGCCAAGTATAACATCTTTACCTTCCTGCCGAAATTCCTCTTCGAACAGTTCTCCAAATACGCCAACATGTTCTTCTTGTTTACCGCCGCCCTCCAACAGATTCCTAACATCTCACCGACTAATCGATATACTACCATCGCGCCTCTCATCGTTGTGCTTTTGGTGTCTGCGATAAAAGAACTGGTTGAAGATTGGAAACGGAAAACTTCCGATAAAGGGCTCAATTATTCAAGAGCACGGGTACTCAGGGGCTCCAATTTTGAGGATACGAAATGGGTGGACGTAGCGGTGGGTGATATCGTTAGGGTTGAATCTGAGGAGCCGTTTCCCGCCGATCTGGTCCTGTTAGCAAGTTCCGAACCGGAGGGTCTCTGCTACATCGAAACCGCAAACTTGGATGGTGAAACAAATCTTAAGATTAAACAAGCAATTCCAGAAACCGCAGACCTCGTCAGCCCAAGTCAGCTCAGTAGGCTCACTGGAAGGGTCAGGTCTGAACAGCCAAATTCTAGTCTGTATACATATGAGGCCACCTTGACGTTGCAGGCTGGTGGTGGAGAGAAAGAGTTACCTCTTGCGCCCGACCAGCTCCTCCTTCGT
Source organism: Helicocarpus griseus UAMH5409 (assembly GCA_002573585.1). Taxonomy (NCBI): domain Eukaryota; kingdom Fungi; phylum Ascomycota; class Eurotiomycetes; order Onygenales; family Ajellomycetaceae; genus Helicocarpus; species Helicocarpus griseus. The sequence continues at coordinate 17,091 of PDNB01000260.1, forward strand.
GGTGCTACTCTGCGCAACACCCCCTGGATTCATGGCATGGTCGTTTTCACCGGCCACGAAACGAAATTGATGAGGAATGCAACCGCAACGCCCATCAAACGGACAGCTGTCGAACGCATGGTAAACATGCAGATTCTCATGCTTGTTGGCATCTTGCTTATTCTCAGCTTGATAAGTTCCATCGGGGACTTGATTGTTCGGTTGAGATTTTCTGACCACCTCACTTACCTATATTACGGAAGTGTAAATGGGGCTAAACAATTTTTCTCCGACATTTTCACATACTGGGTCCTCTACTCGAATCTTGTTCCTATATCCCTCTTCGTGACTATAGAAATAGTCAAGTATTACCATGCATTCCTTATCAATTCTGACCTAGATATCTACTATGACAAAACCGATACTCCTGCCACATGCCGTACGTCTTCCTTGGTCGAAGAACTAGGCCAGATCGAATACATCTTCTCCGACAAAACAGGCACCTTGACATGCAATATGATGGAGTTTAAGCAGTGCTCTATTGGGGGCATTCAATATGCTGAAGTTGTACCGGAAGATCGAAGAGTCGTGGATGGCGATGAGTCGGATACTGGAATGTACGATTTCAAACAGTTGACTGAAAACTCGAAATCGCATCCTACCCGCTCGGCAATTCACCACTTTCTTACACTTCTCGCTACCTGCCACACTGTCATCCCTGAACGGAAGGAAGAGAAGCCTGATGATATCAAATATCAGGCTGCTTCACCCGACGAGGGTGCTCTAGTGGAAGGCGCAGTCATGATGGGATATCGATTCACAAATAGACGGCCTAGATCCGTCATTATTTCCGTGGAAGGCCAAGAACAGGAATATGAGCTGCTTGCGGTTTGTGAATTTAACTCGACAAGAAAACGCATGTCTACCATATTTAGATGTCCAGATGGCAGAATCAGGATATACTGTAAGGGTGCTGACACCGTAATCCTGGAACGTTTGCATGCGGATAACCCTATTGTTGATGTTACTCTCCAGCATCTCGAAGAATACGCATCTGAAGGTCTTCGGACGCTCTGTCTCGCCATGAGGGAAATATCTGACGAGGAATTCCAACAATGGTATCAGATATTCGATAAGGCAGCCACTACTGTCAGTGGAAACAGGGGTGAGGAGCTTGACAAAGCGGCTGAGATCATCGAGAAGGATTTCTATCTTCTTGGAGCAACTGCTATTGAAGACAGGCTTCAGGATGGCGTTCCAGATACAATCCATACCTTGCAAACTGCGGGCATCAAAGTCTGGGTTTTGACTGGTGACAGACAGGAAACTGCCATCAACATTGGCATGAGTTGCAAGTTGATTTCAGAAGACATGGCTCTATTAATTGTCAATGAGGAATCGGCGCAGGCGACGAGAGAGAACCTAACGAAAAAGCTTCAGCAAGTTCAAAGCCAAGCTGGTTCTCCGGACAGTGAGACGTTGGCTTTGATTATTGATGGCAAGTCTCTTACGTATGCTCTAGAGAAGGATATGGAGAAGCTGTTTTTAGACTTGGCTGTTATGTGCAAAGCTGTCATTTGTTGGTATGTATTGTCAACATCTTTAGTGAAGGCCGTCTGAGCTAACCTTGGAACTAGTCGTGTATCACCCCTACAAAAGGCACTTGTCGTGAAGCTTGTTAAAAGACATCTCAAGGCACTGCTCCTTGCCATTGGTGATGGTGCAAATGACGTCTCCATGATCCAGGCCGCCCACGTTGGTGTCGGTATTAGCGGTGTCGAAGGCCTTCAAGCCGCCCGCAGCGCCGATGTTTCAATTGCTCAATTCCGATTTCTCCGAAAGTTACTTCTTGTTCACGGCGCTTGGAGTTATCAGCGTATTAGCAAGGTTATTCTCTATTCATTTTATAAAAATATTGCATTGTATATGACTCAATTTTGGGTAAGTTGTCACTCTCACGCTCCAAAGCTCCAAAACCTTTATACTAACGAATGGTCGCAGTATGCATTTCAAAATTCATTTTCCGGTCAGGTCATCTTCGAATCTTGGACCCTATCCTTCTACAACGTCTTCTTCACCGTCCTCCCTCCCTTCGCCATGGGAATCTTCGACCAATTCATCTCCGCCCGCCTACTCGACAGATATCCTCAATTGTATCAACTAGGCCAGAAGGGCGTCTTCTTCAAAATGCACAGCTTCTGGTCCTGGATTGGCAACGGCTTCTACCACTCCCTCATCGCCTACTTCCTCTCCCAAGCCATTTTCCTCTACGACCTCCCACTCTCCAACGGTAAAATCGCCGGCCACTGGCTCTGGGGAACGGCCCTCTACACCGCCGTCCTCGCAACCGTACTGGGGAAAGCCGCTCTCGTCACCAACATCTGGACCAAATACACCGTCATCGCCATCCCCGGCTCCATGATTATCTGGATGGCCTTTTTACCCATTTACGGCTTTGCCGCGCCCAACATCGGCTCCGGCTTCTCCACTGAATACCAGGGTATTATCCCCAATCTTTTCCAATCGCCCGTCTTCTGGCTCATGGCCATCGTGCTGCCGGCCATTTGTCTCGTGCGCGACTTTGCATGGAAGTATATGAAGCGCATGTATTTCCCGCAGCCGTACCATCATGTTCAGGAGATTCAGAAGTATAATGTGCAAGATTATCGGCCGCGCATGGAGCAGTTTCAAAAGGCGATTCGCAAGGTGCGACAGGTGCAAAGGATGCGGAAGCAGAGAGGGTATGCCTTTAGTCAAGCGGATGAGGGCGGGCAAATGCGCGTTGTTAATGCTTATGATACCACGAGGTCGAGGGGGAGATATGGGGAGATGGCGAGCTCGAGGCCTGTTGTTTAATTATTTGCTTTTCTTGATTTTTGTTGATGTATGCTGTTTTTGATTTGTCTTTTGGTCTTGGGTTTCTTCGTACTTTGCGAGATTCCATGCTCTTGATATGTCTTCCTTTTTATTTTTATAATCCTTTTTACTTTGCTTGCGAGTATTGGGATTTGATCATTTATGTATCAGCGGCTTTTCTTTCATGTTATTTGGGAATATTATTGTATTTTTCTTCTACCTGCTTTATTTTGTTCTTACTATATCAAATATCTTTTGTTCTCGTTTCTTGCTCTTTTAAATCTACGTCCACTCTTCTCTTCGAGTTTTCTCTGTCTCATAGTTTCTCCTCTTTGCTTCGAGTGTCGGTCTTATCACACATCACCTTTTTGAGTGGATTTAATGATAACACTGGCCGGCTGAAAACTATACACATTTGCACATTTCTTGATATTACAATTACTTGGGAGGTGGCGAGTGCTTCATTGAGCCTGCTCTACCTTCACAATGAAGAATGATCTTTGATTTCGTTTCTATTTTTGTTGTCATGATTGATGAAAAACTTGCAAAAAGGGGCATTTGAATGTTGCTAACTCTGTTCCTTGTTAGTAACCCCGATGTATAGTACTATGAGTGAAAATCAGGTCTTGACGCTTAGGTTTTGTTATCGAAGTTACAAATTCAAATGCTTGGTACATCCATCAATCATCTCAGTCTGAGCCTCGTGCTACATATATACATCAAAGCCAAGCTAACCATAGGTATAATGTGTCTCATATATACAGGAACGTATTTCGTCGTCCAAATCGACGGAAAATATACAGTGGAAAAAAAAAAAAAAAAAAAAAAAAAAAAAAAAAAAAAAAAA
>PDNB01000260.1:21076-35239 GCA_002573585.1 Helicocarpus griseus UAMH5409
AAAAAAAAAAAAAAAAAAAAAAAAAAAAAAAAAAAAAAAAAAAAAAAAAAGCAAGAAGAAAAGGGGTCACTCAGTAGACGATCATCATATCATAGCCATTCATCGTTCCTAACATCATCTACTACACCTCTCCCCCGGCGGCCTCCACCCGACCCCCATCCCCTCCAACACCAACCTCTCCCTCTCCTCCCATGTCTCCCCCCCACCCTCCAAATCAACAACCTGGCCCCCTTTCCCCCTCGTGCGCACGCCACTCGAATCAAACTTCCAAAAGTGTACCTTCTTCGCATACCTTCGCAAATCGCGCTCAAAAGTCGTGTCGCCCGTCCAGCCGACAATGGCGCAGCCGACCGTGCGCCAGGGGGAGATTATTATATCCACACGACGGTGCGGGTTGGGGTTTCGCTTGCTACGAGCAGTGACATCGGCGTCCTCTGCATCGGCGCCTTCAAAGTGCGGATCCTGCCAGACCACCAGCGCCTTGTCCAGGCTGTCAAAACGCGGCTTCCCGCCAGTCACGTCCGCACGGTAGGGCGCTGTCTGCTGCTCCCGCTGCGAACTGGTCAGGTGCAGCGCCAGCGTATGGGTGATCCACCCTTCCTGCTCGAGGCTGGCCACGACGTCGTAGACGAGATTGTACGTGACTCTGTCATCACGGTGGGAGAGGATAAGGTCGACGTCACCGCAGCGCTCCTTGCCGCGCCTGTAGCCGCCGACGATGATGCATTCGATGCCGCGGCCGTCGTAGGCGGCGTCCGGTCGGACCAGGCGGGCGTGTCGGAGGACGGTGTCGGAGATGGATTCGACTTCGTCGCGTGGGATGCCGACGAGGAACTCGTCGAAATATTTGATGCCGATTTGCTGGACGCGGGAGAGCGTGGACCAGCCGTGCTCGATGATGTCGTCGATGCTGCGCCAGTTGTGGTGGTAGTAGAAGTCGCGTGCGGTTTTGGCACCGACGCCCCAGATGTTGTTGAAGGAGTTGAGCACGCTGAGGACTGGGTCGGTGTCGAGCTGGGTGGCGGTTTCGAGGGTGCCGGTGGTGCTTTGTTTGAATTCGGAGAATAAGGTGGCTATTTTAGTTTCGCAGCCTGGAAGGGATGAGACTTCGGCGGGGGATTGGAGTTTGTAGGGATATGCGGCTATGGCGGCGATGGAGGTGCTGTATGCGCGCACGCCGATTTCGTCCAGGGTTAGCTCGCGGACCTTTTTGATTTTGATGAGCTGGTTTATGAAGGCTTCGTTGGGCGGGTGAAGGAAGGCGGATCTTTGGCAGGCATAAACTAGGTTATCGCGGACCCAGTCGGGGGGTGCTGGTGGAGATTCTGCGGCTTCATGTTCTGAAGTGGTCTCGCGGATAAGCCTTGGTGGGGGCTTTTGACTTGGAGGGCCATGGTCAGCTCTAGCCCGACGGGATCTGATGGGAGCTGGAGATGCGAGTTGACTTGGAGCTGGTGAAGATGCTGCATCTGCTTTTGCCCGCTCCAGAATTGCTCTTGACGGAGACTGTGGCGTGACCGCTTCCGAAGTGATGGTTGAAGTTGTTACATCTCGTAAGATAGAACTTTCTGGCGGAGGTATCTTTCGCCCTTTATAAACGATATATGGAGCCAGGGGGAGAGCGCCGCCTGCTTTCAAAGACTCATCGAGCCACAAAAGCTTTATGACAACTACCCCATTGTCAACTTTCGGGATCGCCAGATTATCAGATAACGGTTTCGGAGGCTTGATGACCCTTTTCGGAGCCGTCCCTACTTCTGCTTCTACTCCTTCTTCTTCATCTGTAATTGCATTTTCGTCCTCTGACTCCAGACTTAGATCAACAACGACAGGTTCTTTAACTGGATGTATGTTGGGTTCGTCGTCCTCAACTCGCCGCCTTTTAGTTGGTGGACCCTCCTCTGAAGCAGCAGCAGCAGCAGCAGTGGAAGTAGTGGCCGCGGGAGAAACATCCTCCGTCCACAGCCCTCTAGACCGAAGCTCGAATGCAGCGCGGCTTTTCTGGGAAACCCTGCCCAGAATAAGTTCAGCTTCCGTGATATCGTAGGTAAGTGGAGCGCCGCATCTTTCCACCGTTTCCTCCACATCATGCAAGTCGTCCAGGTCTAGACGAGTAGGTAGGACAAATATTGATGGAAGATTGCCAAGGTCTACTGTTTTCGACAAGGTATCATCTGATGGTGGCCCCAGTTCTGTGTTTGCCATGATGCGCTGCGTGTGACTTTAAATATCCATTGGTGGATTTGCTGGGATTGTAGTCACCCCTGGAGGAGGGGTATTTCAAGAGGGGTAAAGAAGCTCTTCGCAAAATAGCAAAGGAAAACAGAACTGGAATATATAAAAGTTTAGGAAAAGAGAGAAAAAAAAGCAAATATAGCGTATATAGCGTATACCCGGTATCAGGCCCATGCGCGACATCAGTTGGATATAGTGCAAGAAACAGACGGAGCGCGGAGTAGAACTTGAATGGAGAAGTGTTTCAAGGAGTGACGGACGATGGTCGGGGACTGCGACATTATGTCGGCACGATCTCACGAACCCCCAAAGTTCATATACAAAGTATTTAAATTGCGAATCTGGCATATTATATACCCCGAAGTTATATAGCTTGTTCCTTGTCCGCAATAATAAACACGAGGCGGTCTCACACGGCGGGGCGGGTGACATAATCACGGCATTTCTTGGCATCGATGACGTCGGGCGGGACGGAATGCCAAGACTTATACCATATGCGCTTATTTACAACTCCATACCCCTGATCTACTTCATCCTTGTTTTCTCACTCATTCCGACTCTCTCACATTCACCGACACATTCGCCCCCTTAACATCATTGCTGCCATCCCCCTTCAGCACCTCTCCCGCGGTCGTAGTAGCAGAACTCGGAACAGTAGCCCCGTATCCTACTTGAGACCCTGCACCGTCTTCTCCAACAAATCCGTCACTTCCCCTTCCCTCTTCTAGAAACCCTCCCGTCCCCTTCCCTTCTATCTTCTTAGCGATCCACCTCCTCCAATAAGGATAAACCACCACACTCAACCCACCAAATAAGATAAAAGCGCCGCAAATAGATCCGCCAATAACGTCGTAATACTCGCCTGCGACCTCCACGCCGTCCCAAAATCCGCCTGTAGCTTCGGTCACGTTCAGGATCATGGTGAGTAGTTGCAAAACGCCGATGACTATGGCTACAACCACAGTGAGAAATGTTAGAACGATGGAATAGTAGAGGAAGGCTATCGGGTCGCGGGGGTTGCGGCTTGGTCGGGTCATTGCTCTGCCGTTCGCGGGCTGTTGTGCTGGTTGTAATGGGGTGGTTGAGGTAACTGGCGAGGAGGATTTTGGCGGAAGGAAATTTTGTGCCGGTTGGATGTAGAGGGAGAGCATTAGAGCGCCGTCTATAGTGTCTATGAGGCACATCCCAGCTATAAAGTGGAAATTTGGATTAGTGTTCGGCTTCCAGGGTAGTAAATTTTTTAAAAAAGCCGTCTTACCGGTGAAAAGAATCGGGAATATAAGAATGACCCATATGCTCGTCCCACGCGCAGCTTGGATGGATGAAATTCCCAGAATTGCGATTTCAGATGATGTATCAAAGCCTAGACCGAAAAGAACTCCAAGGGGGTACATTTTCCATGGCCTGTCAAAAATGATTAGAATTCGCAGATAATTGGAGAGAAAAATGATGGAGAAAGAATACAGTTCCAGAATTATGCTTGATGCATATAACATGCATGTGATGAAGGGGGAAGAAAACCTACCGGTCAATAATCTTAAACATCTTTTTCAACACTCTGAAGAGTACCCCGCCCCCTTCAATCTTCCACATCTCATCCTCTTCGCCTTCCTTCAAGTTTAACACCTTCTTCATTTGCTGCACAAGCTTATACAAGATATACGCATTCATTATACCAAGCAGGATTAGAAAAGCAGAGCTAACAGAGCTCCCGATAATGCCGCCAACTCTGCTGTACTGGTCGAATTTTGACGAGACGGCTGCGGCGGTTGCGGCCACGACGATGGATGTAATTATAACAATACTACATATTGGTTTTAGTATTTGCGTTTAGAGTAGACTAGGGGGTTGAAACTGGACTTACGTTGAGTGCCCCAGGGAGAAAAATGTCCCGACAGTGACTGGCTTTTGGCCTGTTGCTAATAGGCGGCGAGTCATGAGGTCGATGGCCTGGATATTTTAGGTCAATAAATGTGCACATATGTACGTCTCTTCTTGAAATATTTCACATACCGATATGTGGTCCGCATCAAGCGCATGTCTTAATCCAAGTGTGTATGATAACACGGAAGTGGATACCAGAGACCTGTCATTATCTATATTAGCAATCATGCATATAATTTAGAGATTCATGTTCAATATGGGAGGTGCCTTGATGTCTCTTTCAGGCTCCCCACGTTTCCCTGTATTATATATGCGCTTCCCGTCAAAAAGGAAAAAAGAGTGGTAGAAAATGGAGATATCACTTACGGATGAAACCTCTATACCATCCAAGCAAACATACCCAAAAAAGTATTAATTAGCCGATCCAATTTCCAGTATTTTCGGAAACGCATTCTGGATAATCATTTGAAACAGTGCAGAAACATACCAATACAACCGCCGCTGCAACCCACACCAGCACGTTGATCCCCCCTATTAGCAAAATAATCCCTAGCGCCGATAGCGGGATCTTCCGCAATCCAGGTACACGGCGATGCGAACGTTTCGCCTTGCGAAGGAGAGTGCGTTTGAGCGACTTTGCGTCATCGTCGAAATCCTCTGCTTCCGAATACTCAGGCTCATATTCGGGATAGACTTCGGGATCTTGAATTGGTGAAATTGGCGTGAGGGAAGTGGTAGTGGGTGTTTGTTGCGACATTGTCTATCGAACCTCTGATGGGTATCTCGGAGAAAGAAGTGAGAGACTAGGGACAGGTGTATCTAGAGATTGGAGGAAAGGGATGGATATCTGAGATTGGAGATGTCGTTGGCGTAGAGTTTCGTTAACCAAGGGTTCTACTTCGGAAGGGAATTATTGCTGGCAGAAATAAACTTGCATTGCGGGAAATACCTTATTTTTAACGTGAGGGGAGCACAGGGACATTCACCACCTTACGAACTTTCCGATAGGCGTTGTGTATGCGTGAAGTTATACAGAAGCAACAAATGTCATCTGCTTTCCCGATGACAATTGCAACGCCCGCTAGTTAGTAGCTATGCCCAATGGCTTTTCTCCTGTTGCTTCCAAGGTTCTCTCTCTCTCTCTCTCTTATTTCAGCAACAATAACAGTTCTTTTCCATCCTCCTCGGAGCCGGGCACCCAGTTCCTGATATATGACAATTCCGAATCCCAACCCCTCCAACACAAGCCATTGCTTTGGAATTATTTACTTGCCGGCGGGGCCTAGCCATGCCAAGCTTCGTTATCTTATCAACTGAACCTGCTTTTCGGCGGTGCTAAGCAAATCTTTTGCGTGGTGTCGATGACATAAAATAACCTTATCAGTAAGCTAGCTACGGGTTAGCCAGGGATTCTGGTACTTTTCGTGCATTAGTGACATCCACTTGGCATATAAATTGAGTCAGGATTATATCACAACTTACTAATTTTGCTGTGAAATGCTTTTTGCTCGTTTGCGCAGAGTGGAACATGTTGAGTGTGGTCGCGGCGAAGTTCGCCGAAAACAGGTGGAAAATTCTTTTCGGCGCGGGCTGCGATTTTGCGATCAACCTTGCCTTGTCCACGACCACGTTCTGCGGAGCCTCTCCCCCCACCTTCGCCGAAGGAACTGTGTGGCATGGCAGGAATCCATTTTCATATTTTTGTCACTGTTCGTGGAGAAAGTCGTATCTAGTATGCACTATATTATGCTATATCTATATACAGGAATGGAAACGCGCTAATAAATATGTACAGTGTCATGTCTCGTATCCCACTGTCAGAATTCTTGCTCCCAAGGTCATGCCCAGTAGAGGCACTTCATTATTCATATACATCATGTACTCATGATCTGGGTTACTCATAACCCGCAAGAGTAGTACTTCAGTCCACCGTTCTTCATCCCTAGGCCACTCTGCGACGCAATGTCTTTGACCCATATATGGAGATTCACAAAAGCGGTGTTTGCCGCACTTCTATAGGTGTATTGCATTGACTCGGGTTGGGTCGGACTGGATTGAAGTTGCCTGTTTTCCAAGTCGAATGTCCGCCATTGTTCCTCGCTAAGTCAGGCGCAGGGGAATTCCCCCATTTTCGCTACTGGGAGGGTATGATCGGGCATTTGGCTATTCTCTAACGAGGGAAGCCGTGATCACAACAAGGTGAATTCTCGCTGGCTAAAACCTATTTCCCAGATTTCTAAGTTTTTTCAAGTTTCCCAAACCCAGTATTTCCGGGCTTCATCGTGATCTTCCCTTCACCCGCACACGGGCTTGACAGGACAGGGAATGTAAACGGTAACCTTGTCACACTTCTCCAGCTCATGGCTGTTCAGGAGCATCTTCCACTCGCCCTGCGTGATAGGAGTGACGTCCGAAGCACTTAGTGGCGTTTTGGGCCCGACCCTCTTGATTCCACCACCATGCTTCCGCCTCTGAGCAGGCCGTTGCTTCTGTTCTTTGACAGTAGCAGTAGCAGGTTTCGGCTTCTGCGGTAGCACAATACCAGCCCGGCCATATTTGGTCTGATACTCATTGGCAACCTTGACAAGAAGATCTTCCGAAACGGACAAGTCCTCGTAAACGCGATTGAAGAATGCTAAACTGAATGGTCGGCCCTTGTAGCCTGCAACAGTCCGTCGGAGTAGTCTGGCGCAAGACTTGATATATAGATGATCCGGGATGCGGTTCTCAAAAGCGGCGCCTCGTGAGTATGCGTGCAGTCTGTGCTTGATGGTATATACACGATCGATGTTGAGCAGTGTCAGGCCTTCCTGGCTGAAGAGCACGTCGTTCTGCAATATCGACTGGCGGAGCAGGTACTCGTTGCAGTTCTCGTTTAGGGACTGGCGCTGGTGGCTCCGCTGCAGGGCGTTGGACCACGCTGGGCTGAGCGAGAACTTCTTGGTGGCCTTTGCCACGATGCGCTGGACTGTGCGCCAGCTTTGCTGGTCTAGCGGTGCGATGGGGAGCAGGGTAAGTTCTGATTGGTGGGCGAAGGGGAGCGGGGTGCCGCAGCTTATGAGGAAGGTGAGGTGGGTGGTGGCGCCGAGTTTGTTGGAGATGTATTCCAGAGCGGGGAGGATGGTGGTGGGTATTGTTGTGTCATCGAAGGTTAAGTTGAGGTCGGGACTTAGGGGGTTGGAGATCATGTTTGTGGTAATGAGGCGGGAGGAGGATTCGGCGTGAGCGGAGGGGATGTAGGTCGTGATGGGTTTGGGGAGGCGGAGGACGCCCATTTTGGACGGTTATAGTTTTTTGGGAAGAGGTTGATAGAGATGTATGTAGATGTGTACTCTGTATAGGTATGCGAGGTCACAACTACTGGGGGTGATTTTTGATTTCTCGAGTAGGGAGAATGAAGCTGGGAAAGACCGGACAAGCCTCGAGCTGGGAGAAAGGGAATCTTTTATTGCACCTAGAGAACGGAAAAGCTAGGACCACCAGTAAATGCAGAATGTATCCGAGGCTGGATAATATCAAGTAGGCCGGGGGATAGGAGTGATGGGAGGTGATGGGCAACGGTCCGTCTTGCAACTAATTGAAAAGATAGAACAATCTCCGAAAAAACATGCCGCTAGCTACGGCCTACAGCTTAGCACTTTGTCAGCTTTCATTGCTAGCCAATACCTTATGGTTTTTTTGGTACTTCAATTTAACAAACCCCGTACAAAAAACTCCTCGTTATGCGTGGCTGCATTTGCTATTGTGCTATCACTTTAGCGGCATATTATCAACAAGCTGGATAAGATCCCAAGTGCTCTGTCAACCTCTGGATTGCTTCTATTAATAAATCCATGCCATGCCTTGGCATTTTGGTTTAAACCAATTACATAGTCCCATCCCGCGATGTCAATCAAGTGCCAAGGGCTTGATGCTTGCTTTTTGCAGGCTAATTGACATTCCGCGCAGCTCTCCCGCCTTTCTCCATCTTATTTTTAGCAACGGCAAAGTGCCACGCAGAACTGGCTTTAGGAAACTATATGGTTATTTGTCCTGCTTCAAATTTTAATTAAATACACGCCCTTCTCAACAAGGAAGACTTCTGGCCTTTTCACAAGAATGCGCTGGAAGGTTCTTACCCCGCACGTTTAAGGTTAAGCTATTTTTAGCGTCCCACGTTTTCTAATTTTAACCACATCACCGACTCACATCAAATTATCAATTCACGAGCTAAGAAAAAGGGGTGATTGATGAGTGTGTACGCGCTATCAGTAACAGAAGTTTTTTGCAGAGCATTGAGAATCTAGCTTGTGGGAATATGTTTCCAATTTGGAGGCTGCAGAAGTCATTAGAGTAATCACTGTAATCTTCGAGGATAAAGTCTAGTATTCAGATTGACATTAGCTCGATGCGTGCATGTATGTATACACGTGCGCATATCATAAAGCACGTGGAGAAGTAAACGGGCCCACGGTGAAAAGGTGACGAGAAATTCAATGAGTTCTTGTGATAGTTATGGTAAATAAAGACGAGTGGTAGTCGCGTAAATTGCATATACACGCGCTTCTGTTGGATAAATTCCGCCGTGCTACTTGTTTACATAGAGGACTGATTTCTTTTTGGTATATGTTCAAGCACGCCGGGCGCCTTTTGACATAGCATATCAAACATCGGTCTCCAAATTAAGCTTTATTTTCATCTGCCTCTCCGTCACGGTTTCCTAGCCTTGTCAAATCATTTCTGACGGCCAGAGTTTTCAATCGAATGGAGATGTTTGTCGTCGTGCTGCTCGCGCGCAACGCTCGATGACGCCAATTGTCCTATCCACATAGCGGTGATTGAAAGCATCAAAGGCCTAAACGGTCTAGTTTGCGGAGCGAAGCGGAGCAATATCTTAGGTTAATTAGGTGCTTCAAATTCTGCATTAGAATAGAAAGAGGCCACCCGCGATCAATGAGAGTCTTCAGAAAATCTATAAGCTGCCACATGAAGCTCAACTGAATTGTGACTGCAACAGAAGATTCAAAGAATGATGCTATGAGTGAGATACTTAAGATTTTCTCCACTCATAGCCACATCAGTAGAGAAACAAGAGTCTAATATAATCAATACATCATCATCAGTAAGCAGTAGCGCATGGACAATGTACACTGGCCCACAGAAGCATGGTGACATTAGCCGGCGTCTGGGCTCCACTGCATAAAACATAGTTAGCTTACTTGTCAACTCCTAGCTGTTGCCCCATCTCAAGAAAGCGGTGACTTCAAAACTGCGACTTCATAAAACAACACTTGCGGTTCATCAGAATGTCAGTGAGAGGCTTTCTCTTTCCCAGGTGTCTTCCATTTAGTAATATTACAGGTAGCCTAGCGTCAGACTAGCGTTGTCTGCACTGAATGCTTAAATTCGATGTGATGCCATTCTCTCAGTTCAGCAACAAGATAGTCTCGGAGGAATCTTGGATGTTGTGAAGGGTGAGTCTTGAAGTGTTAAATAAAAAGCTGCTTCTGGCTGGTTAAAGGGAAGATGAGCTGCAAAACCTCCAAAAACCCATCTCAAGGATGGCCACAGGTTTGTCATTTTCCAGTTGAGCAACTGGTGTTCCTGTTCTATACACAATGAGTGTATCAGGAACATGAATAATCGTCTCATCATCTAGAACCAAATCTTCTTCAGTACCATTAACAGGTAACAGCGCCCCCCCGCCCCCGCGAATCTAGCGCTTTATCGCGGTCGTTCTCGAGATTTCGGTATCGAATATTAGGTGAGAAGTACTCCATAATACTGGCGAAAGTCGTGTGAGAGAAGATGAAGGGCGACTTTCAACATCTTAGAGGAAAACCACCAGGTTCGTGCAGAGCCAACGCCTTTGCCAGTCACTGTCAAAGAATCTATGCAATACTGTTATCAAATCCATGCACCCCTGTCTGCCGCAAAGTATCAGACATTGAATCTTCTTTTTAGAAAACAACCAAGATCTTCAGAATGCTTTCGAGGGAGCAACAGGGTAACAATACCGGCGCCAAACATAAGGGATCTCCCAGCGAATAATATGCCCATTGGTCGGAGCGATCGAGCAATCGAGTACACTCCACAGCTGCTTCTGTCGCGAATAAAGGATAAGAAAAGTCAGAAGAGCAAGAAGTCGACCTCACGCAGTGCCAACCCTAGCTCCCTGAGTATAACTACCTTGAGATTTTTCCAGCGATAAATCCGTTTAGAGCGACATAACACAGAACCGTGAGGGATTGACTCTTTTCCAAAACGTGCAGATCAGCGATAAATATCCTATGGCTAAGGATGGTTTTATTGGGTTCTCAAATCTCGAGTCTGATTATTGCGTGTTGGCTTTAAGAGACTAGTTTGAAGTTATCATTATTTGTCTCAGTTAGAATCGTCTGTAAATATTTAACTTACATGTACATTTAATAAAACAATAGATCTGCCTTGCCATGTTGATGGTTGAAGATGCTGCACTCTCCGGTACGAGCGCTTGTAGGAAGATAGCCGCCGGCCTTTGCTAGTCGCATTGATCAAGGCAGTCTTTTACTTCAGTGTTTGCATATCACACTTCCACAGCGGCCCATAAGTCTGTGTATCTGCAGAAGAACCTTCCCAGGAATAGACGTTGAATTGCATCTCCTCGAGCTGTAATACGCCGGTCCTAGCCCAGCAGTTGCACACCCTGATTTTGTCTCCATGACTCGGCTGACGTGGCCTTGGGCACGATCTTTTAGAATTGTTTTAACCATAGGGGTTCTTCTTTCATTTTTTCATCGAACCTAGCGTAATTTTCCTATAAGTAGGGGGATACCGTTCGAGCAGAAGTAGGGGTATCTAAAGATAAGCATGAATAACTGGTCCGATATCGAGACGGAAAAGGGAGCCATCGACTTTATTGGAAAGTTCGCCACTCACCTGATGGGAACTAGGGAGATAATAAAGTGTCAGAATGATAGCAAGATAATCTTATAGCTCCATGCGCTGTATTATTCCGAATTCATTGTAGAAAAGACTCGTTTACCAAAGAGCCCTTCAGAGCGCTCCGTCCAACCCCAGGCTACGAAACACATTTATCGTTGTTCCCATGGATGTGGGATTTGCTCGTCGTAGGAAGACCTCTTTCAAAGCAGTTATGCCGAAAATGCTGACCAGGTCATTATCTGATACGGTGACTGGCCAGTTGACCATTTGATGTAATCACATCGAGTGTAACGAAATAAGACATGTTACCATGTAACGAGCATATGGCTGGCAAAGATGATGCTATTTCAGGCTCTGGCCGCTATTGGTAGGGCGCACTATGACGACTAAGTGTCGTCGAGGTGCTGGCCTGACATGTCCCTTTTCTTCAAGGATCGCTGTCCCCAGCGATAGAACCGCACCTTCATGGGGCGTGTTGGGACTGTGTATTTAGTCTAGCAGACTACCACGTGCCTGCGCTGCCCAGTACTGCACCTGCCCATGGCAAAAGGAGCCAGTATTATGGCTATGGTGCATTACGACGTGCGCAACGTAGTCGTCGAGTGAGTTATTGGCTTCAATAGCTCAGACCAGTAACTAGGTGGATTTTTAAACGTGCTAGCGCGCGGTGCTGTAGCCCGATCACCGATATCAGAGTCGACGGCAGTCGCAAAACGTCAGATTCCAGCAGAGGGGTATCCCAATGATATAATCAATTAGTAGCCCAGATCATTTGTCCTTTTGAAATGTAGGATTCAAATCGATATATATCGTGGCGCTGCTTCCGCTTATTTGCAATTGACCACTGCTTGCTCTATCGGACACAACGCTTCCACTTGTATCCAAATATCCAGCGTCGGCCTATTATAATTCTGGCCTCTTGATCGAAGTTCCCCGGTATTAGCGGGACATCTCTGAGCCTTTTGCTCTTACTTAACTTTCAGTTGGTTGAGAGCCGTGTACGGGTCTCCAAATCGCGTAAAGGAATCACCCTTCCTGTATAACCATTGGCGATCCGTATTCGCCTCTCGATCCATCCAAAAACCTAGCACTCTCGGCGGTATAGTCGAGATGGGAAGTGTAATCTGTACCGTCTTTCCGCTTTTCGATAAAGACTAAAGTCTGAGCTAACCAGGGATAGACTGTGTTTGAATTTCCGTTTGCAAACTCTGTGCTGGAGCTCTGTGAACTGTAACCACTGCGCCAAAAAGGGTCAATCCTTCTGGGCAGGGCCAGAATGGTGGTTTTACACGTTTGACAGGTCCGAACCCAGTGACGAGGGACTTCCATCATTGAATTAAACCAGCTCTATAGTTTGGATAGACTTTCAGAGCATTGCGTAAGACGGAGTGATAGTCTGCAACCTTCAGCGCTGGTATTGGACTAGCTTTGATGAGACCGCCACTATCATCTTCCCTTGTAAGGCCTCTCTTTACCTCTGGCTAGCTCCAGATCTCAAGATCTCGAGAGCCCTCCGGCTCGACATCATATCTGTACCGAGACTAAGGGCCTAATGAAGGTCCTTGAAATAGCGGAGGCATAACATTAAGCACTTGTACAGAACCGGGCGCCATCTTGCTGCACTGCTTTCATGGATATATAGACGCCACTTGACAATCTTTTGTCGCAGTCCGCAGAGCAATAGCAGTCGTCGCTCTCCCTAGTATGCATAAATATGGCTGGGTACATCGTTTAGTCGTATACTCAGAGAGCCCTATTAAAGTAGCTTTTGAACGTCACCGAGCCATTTGGTCCTCGGCTAGTTTATCCAACTATCATATTAGTAGCAAAGTAGTTTGAGTACATCGCATAGATGCTTGAAAAATCAACCCACGAATCATACCTGAAGCAGAACCTTGATTAGAGTTATATAAAAAAGATCTTTTTTAGCAAAATCTCCCTTCAGAGTAATTGAAGGTAAGCATACCATTTTGTAAATATCAAGATAGTATCTCTCGAGCGGACGACTAGTGCAGAAAAAGGCAGACAAGAAGGAGCCGAAGAGAATGGAAGCAGGAGAAGAGAATCTACTTCATAGGAGTCGCTTCACTCACTTTATATATCACTAGCATTGTGAAGGCGGAGCTTCATCATTAACCAGCCCTTCTATCACTCTAAAGATCTGGATGAAGGCGGGAATTATGACCATGAAGGCTGTGAAATACAGCGAGGTGAACCTCGGATTCAAGCAATTTGGAAAGACGAGCTGAGGACCAGGGTTCAATTTTGCCCAACATCTGTATTCCCCAATAAGAGCGTAAAGCCTTTTGAGGCATGGCGATCCCTTAGTTAAATAATGCATGTTATTCGTTTTAGTGGGCAGGGGGGTATAAAATAAGTACATTACTTCTCTGTTTTTCTTCTGAAGAGGTTTCAAACCATAGTCACCCTATTTCTAATCCGCAGCCGAGTGAAAAGCTCGGTCTCCATCCTTTCGGCGGGGTAAGGCCCTTCTAATATTTCTTTAACTTCATCTCCGCCACCCAGATCGAAATCCCATGTCGGTTCCCCAGCAGCACCTTTCATGTGCGTCAGGACTGCTTGCTCAAAATGCCATCCTGAACATGCGAAACTCGTCAATTTCACCTAAGTCGTTGTTAATACCGTGGATAGTACTAGACTTAGCCTTCTTTGACGGTTTGGGAACGTTTCTGGTAGGAGGTCCTCCGTTGGAGGGTCTTTCCCAGTAGGGGCTCCCAGGTCGCTCCGTTGGAGCTTCCTTACGTTTCTTCGTTTTGGTTGTTGATACTGTTTCATTCTTATCCGCCCCGGCTGGGGTATTTAACAGTTAGCAGCCTATATTAGGGCGTTGTCGCTCACGCCCCGGCCATTGGGTGGATTTGTTGTCCTAGTTTCAAGATTGTTTCCGGCGACATTGACCATCCTGTTTTGAACGTTCCTGAAGGCGATGATTTTGTAATTGTCCTGTAAGTAAGTTACTTTAACGTAACCCACAAGCGAGCGGGCCACACAAGCGAGCGGGCCACTTTCCCATCACACAACGCGTTTCTTCATACAAACATCAAAATCTCAACAATGCAAGGTCATCAAGCTTCCTTCCAAGAAGGAAGGCTTCTTTTGGCCATTCAAGCACTTAATGAA
>PDNB01000261.1:0-34848 GCA_002573585.1 Helicocarpus griseus UAMH5409
CCCAATCCCCCCGCCGATTTTAACAGCCCTGTTCAGAAACACCTAATTATTTGTCTTCTAACGCGTGGTGTATCAGAACTTGTGTCCTTGTGAGCAATTTGATCCCTCCCCTCTCCCTATTGTCCTCGAAGCACGTTGTTGTTGTTCTCGTATTTGGACCTGATAACTACAGAGAGGTCAGCCTCTCTGTAAGCCTTCCAAATTCCCACAATCCGTCTGTGTCCACGCGAATATCAACAAGTTGAGAAACACCAGACCCCCCACATGCTAATACATGATGTGTCAGATAGGTAGTTTCTTATCATTGGACGGTAGTCCTCAAAAAGTCGTAACGTTGGGTGTATCATCATCCACTGGGGGAAATTTGAGTACGGGGGTGATTCTCAACACGTACCCTGAGAGAATGATGCAATAGCATGACCAACAGAATGGCTATCGTCGATCCAAACTTCACCGCCGTGAATGTATGGACATGGGGTGCGACCGCCTGGTCTATCTGACTCTCATCACATATTTTGTGTCAGTTAGTGCTGCTGCTCTCCGTGGATCATCGTCGTCATCGTTGTACGCCGTCTTTATTATTTAGTCGTGTACTCCCGTTTCCTGTTTCTTTGTACTCCGCTGTCTACACCATAATACAATACCAGCGTTCCCCAGACTATTTCCCAGAGCTAGCTTTGTGCATTTTCTTACCTTCAATGTGCCATAATCGATGCTTTCCAATCGGTGTACGCAACGTCTCGTGAATAGGACAGGGAGTTTGAGGGCTTGGTTTCTGTGATGATGGAGGAGTGGAAGAGGAGGAAGATGAAGACGGGGGAGAAGCCCAGTTTAAGGTGCCTTTGTTTACTTTCCTGATGGAAGGAACCGGGCATTATGTAGAGAAGGGTCTGTCTATCTACGTACTATTGTGGAAAGACGCAGGCTACGATATACGGCGGACCGGGAAGCAGCTCCCTATACGCGGATGAGGATTCTGCAACCACGAGTCCCTTTAGTTGTATCTACATGTAGGCACCTGCAGTAAGAGGCCCAGCATCAGCGTTACTTGCTTCTCTGGATCAGTTGTCTGTTGCCATGATATAGGATAGGAGGAACGTGTCATCCACATTGGCGAATAGCACGTTTTCTTTTTGCAGTTCAACTAGACTATGTACAGAAGAGACGTATCTCTACTATCTCCCTTTTATATATATATATAAAACTACAGTTCATGAATGAAGGGCTTCTCCTTTCCGGCTTCGGTTCCATCGATGCAATAAAATACTATTTTCTTCATTGCCGACGGGACTTGGAGCAGGTATTTGCTGCTCGTCCCACAAGCAAACTGTAAGTGTCCTTTTTTTTCCAGTTTCTGTTAGCCTATTGTCTGTCTTTCTCTATGTCACCAATTATAGCATACTAGTGCTACGCTCTTTATGCTTGCAACAATTGTATCAGGGGCTAGCAATAGGCGCCTGATGCCCGTAGATTAGTTAAGCTTTAACTAGAACAGGTGGGCAGCTGCGCTTGCCCCGAGTAGGATTAGCGCGGCTCCTCGGCTTATCAGCCGCCCGAATGGATCTCAGCCTGATCAGCCGATAACATCACATCATCACAACTGCTTACTCCAGCATACACCGCTGGAGGTTTGGTTATTATATATATCAACAGCATCCATCCTCCTTTCCTCTTTTACCATCCTATCCCAATACCCCTCTTTACTAGAATATCACTAGTTATCACCATTCTTTATTCTCATCTGCGTTCATTACTCACTCTCGTTGCATTTTCTAACCCTCCCTCTGCGCCATTACGTCAACACCTCTTCCCTAGCTCCTAGTACTACCCAACATGAAGCTTCCTTGTGTACTAGCACTGAGTGTTGCCGCTGCATCCTCTGCTCTGGCCGCTGTAGTTCGGGATCAGGTGCCACTGAACTATGTGACTGCGGGCGCGCAGGCGGAGAAATTCTTGGTCGAGTTTGCTCCCGGTGAGACTCGGTGGGTGACCGAGAATGAGAAATGGGCACTCAAAAGGGTATGTTTGGAAGACTTCTGTTGCGATGGCCCTAGCTGGTGGTGACCAGAATTTGGGAAAATGTTTGTTCAGTACTTGACATGAGTGCTAATATGTTCCCACCCATCTTTACAATTACAGGAAGGAACCAAGTTTTTTGATATCACCCATGAGGCTGGCCGCGATTCGTTACTCTCAAGCGCTTCCTCCAAAATCGCCGTTACATTCCCATCGGCACTCAGTCACGCAGACAAAGTTAAACCTCTGGCGACTCAGCTGTCCAAGGATAACATGTTCAATCACCTGACGACATTCTCTGCTTTCCACACGAGATATTATAAATCCCATTACGGCATCCAATCCGCAACCTGGTTGCTTGAGCAAGTCCAGAAGACCATCAGTGAATCTCCAGCAGCGAAATACGGAGCAAAGGTTGAAAAGTTTGATCATCCTTGGGGCCAGTTCAGTATCATTGCAACCATCCCGGGTAAGAGCAATAAGACAGTGGTGGTTGGTGCCCATCAAGATAGCATTAACATGCTTCTTCCCTCGATCTTGGCGGCTCCCGGTGCGGACGATGATGGTAGCGGAACTGTTACCATTCTAGAGGCCCTTCGTGTTTTGCTCCAGTCGGAAGCAATCGCCCAGGGCAATGCAACCAACACTGTTGAGTTCCATTGGTATTCTGCCGAGGAAGGCGGCTTGCTTGGATCCCAGGCTGTCTTCTCCAAATACAAGGAGGATAACAGGGATGTTAGATCTATGCTTCAGCAGGATATGACTGGATACTCTCAGGGTACCATTGAAGCCGGCGAACCTGAATCCGTTGGCGTGATCACCGACTTTGTGGACGTGGGATTGACTGAGTTTATCAAGAAGGTCGTTGAAGGGGTGAGTTTTCCGAACATCCAATGGATATATGATGGGGAACAACAGCTGACCACTTTATTTTATTTTATTTTCTATTTTTATTACAGTACTGTGATATTCCGTTTGTCCTCACCAAGTGCGGTTATGCCTGCTCCGATCACGCGTCGGCTAGTCGATACGGTTACCCATCCGCTTTTGTGATTGAATCCAAATTCGAGTACTCCAGCCAGAGAATCCACACGGCTCAGGATAAAATCGAGTACCTTGATTTTAACCATATGCTGCAACACGCAAAGATGACACTCGGATTAGCCTATGAGCTTGCCTTTGCTGATATATGATCAGAGTTAAAACGTACAGCCCTATATATATTATTATCCCAACGTCCACTACACTAGTCTTTTCGAACTATTCTTATGAAGGAGGTATCCTTTAATAGACCATCCATACACTTTTGCGGCGTTTAGTGTTGGCTCTTGTGACACTTGCCGCCATGTGTTGAGGGTTTTGTGACATTCTCTCCGCCTAGACCCAAGGGCTCGAGATGGCCCTTTTGTATTAAGAGCAACGACGTCCTAGACCCCATTGGCCTGTATTTCAACAGGTTTCGGCCAGTGTCCTACTTCCCCTTGGCTTTTATTTTGTCTAATAGACAGAGTGGTGGATTTCGGCCAGGCAACCGGTACAGAATGAGCGGGCAATGAGTTTGGAGTTTCTAGGAGGTTATCAAACAAGCCTGTATCAAAGGGTTCTCTTTCAAATACTACAGAGCAGCAGCGACTTTGTTTATATAGATTAGGTTGAATTACAGCAGTCAGCCATCATCCATCGTCCTCTGTGCCCTTACTTGTGCATGTTATGTTGTTTCGCCTGCTATGTGACTGTGATAGTGGCTATTCTGTAACTGCGGGGAATGGAAACTTGGCGTGGACTAGCGGGGCTTGGCGCTTGGCGGGGCGGGTGCCAAGACCCACCACGGGGCAGCAGTTTCCCCGCAGTTGAAGGCGGGAAGCAACGTCATCGGATATCGGATATGGGATATGGGATATGGGATATGGGGGTGATATCAATGATAGAAAAAGATATGATAATGTAGAAAGGTATGGGATTTACAGTAAATTTAGAACAGAACATAGAGATGCAAAGATAGTATGCAAGTGCTAGACATGGGTCATGGAAGTCAGATAGATATCAACTGAAGTATCTGGATATCTGACGCAGGAGTAGCCGGGATCAACCCTGGGATAGTCGGTGCTTTATCCACGAGACCCTTTCCAACACGGTTTAGCTGCGTTTTCGATCGAGGGGATTTGACCATAAAAGCAGTTCAAGGTACCAGTACAAGTACTTGAAGGAGCCCTGTGCGCGAACATCGTGTATGTTCTAGCGCAGGCTTAATTCTGGTGCTTAAGCATGCCTCCAAGGTTCCCCTCTTCCCTTTTTACGCGCCCATCAGCAGTCCTTTCAACTCGATTCCCGTACCCACTAATATCCCAGAACTCGGACCACGCTGCCGCAGCTACATCAAAAGGGTCCTACCTAGTATTGACAGACCATTACCTAGCCAACAGCATGTCTCAAAACGGTAGGACAAGGGAAAATGCGGGGATTGTAGCTTTGTCGATACGATAGATAGCTAGATATCCAACCGCCCCGTGCACCGTGGGAGGGCTGGGCCTGATGTCAGTGATTGGACTATTTGCTAGGCTGGGGTGTCGCACTGCGCGCGTTTTTATTAATATTTTAATATTTTTACTATTTTGATGTCGACGTTTTCAAGTTCTGTATCTGTACATGTTGGAGTCTTACATAACGTGGGTGCTCTCCTTCCTCCTTCCTCCTCCCAACATATTCTCATCCTTTTTCCTTCTCTTCTCACTCCACCTATTCTTCTCTTCTCTTTTCTTCTTCTATGGACCTGATTTCATCCTCATCACCCTCCATCTCGCAGTATTTCCCTGTTGTTTGTTGCGTGATCCCCTGTTTATCGCTCCACCTTTGGCAGTCTTTCGTCTGACCTTGGCCCTCTTGCGTCATCACCAACTCGCCGCCCTTGCATCCTCCATATAGTCGCATATAACCCCTTGCGGGTTTTGTTTCTCTTTCTTCTACCTACTGTCCGTTGCGAGGTTGTTTTCTTTGGTTCAGTTCGTTATTCAAATTTCTACTCGTTGCAGGATTAGGGTTGAGCACAGAAATCCAACCTCTTTGTAAGCCTATCAACGCCATGGCTAGCAGATTACAGCAACGTAGGCTCTCCCTTAACAACGCCTTCTACGTCTACCCATTCTAATCAATTCTCTGTCGCTATAGATAACCCCTTCGCCAGACAGGAAACATATGGCGCCAATGCCATTACCGCCTATAGAGTGCTGACCCCCATCTCCTGGTTGTTGGTGGTTGTGTTTGGGATATACTATTCCATTCATAGGCCAGACGATGTCTCCCATGGGCATACTGTGTGGAAGCAGGCAAACAGAAATCCTACCCCGTTCTCACAAAGCTCCATCGTCACTGGAATTTTCTGGTAGGTAAACACTCTAGTTAGAGATAGTAACAAATATTTTTGCTAACTGCTTCTAGGATCATCCTTCTGCTTTCCCAGCTTAAATACATCTCCAACCTGTTCTCTGCCGATACTGTAAAAGTAACGGCTGCTGCAAACGTCGCTGGCTACTACATCCTCAACAATCTCTTTGTCCTTGCTTTCGTTCTCCTCTGGGTGAGAAATCATTTCTGGGGGGCGGAGATTATCGATATCGCGAACCTTATTAGCCAAGGGATTGTGTACTGGAGACACCACAATCTACCGTTGGACATCCATCTGCCAGCCGTGGCCGGTCCATATGCATGGACTTTTGCGACCCTCTTCTGGAACGGAGCTGTTGCCGTCGGAGGAGATAACACAGCCAAGAGACTCGTGGCTAACATCTTTATCTGGGTCTGGTTCGTCTTTGGCCAGGGGCACATTGTTCGGAAAAGCGATTATGCCTATGGCTACTCTCTGAGCTTATTGACTCTATGTAAGTTGGTGCTTTTTGGTTTTGGATTCGATCCTGGCTAACTGTTTTGACAGCGCTCGCAATCAAGCAGTTCTCACTCAAAATCATTTCTCTGCAATGGATCTTTGCTTTTGTGATTTTTGGGATCTTCCTTGTTACTTCGCTATCAAGCTCTGTCGCCACGTACCACAACAAAGACTTCTTCTTCCGAAGCCGCGCTGAGCCAACAGAATCAACTGATCGTGAACGACAGCCACTACTGAGCGAGGAGTAACCGGTACGGTTCTCACAATCAGACTTGGAGCAGAGTGAAGGGATGTTGAACTGATGGAAACGACGTGCTATACCTTTTATATCGGGGACGTTTAGAGTCCTAACTGTGATTCTATGGTTTAAGTGCAATATTCTGAAGGAAATCGCATGAGGTCATGACTTATTTCTATCTCCTACGAGTATGACAAGCGAAGGCAAAGCCTTTCGACCTTGAAACGGGTTATAAGGTATTAACAAAACTGAAACACGACATTTCAAATAAGACGGTTGCGAAACGAAATTTGAACGAAACCGATCCTGTCCAAAATGATACTCTCAGATACTCGAATCATTAGGAAAAAGGGAGGCAGTCTATTTCAAATGACCATTCATTTTATATCTCTTATTTTATGCGCTGTCGATTTTATGTTACGAATGACTCCTGTCTCTTATGAGCTGAACGGTTCATTTTCCACTCCGGCGTTATGCATCTTATACCAGAGTATTCATCAGGCATTATGTCACCCCTGCATTTGATTTCATATTTATTTTGCATGTATTTATCTAGTTTTTTATTCCCCCACCGTTTGAGAATTTCTTACGTTTACTGGCAATATGTGTAATAGTTTATACTTTACGGCAAAACATCAAATCGCATCTTCTCATTCTATCTACTACTCAACGTAGCTAACATGCCTTTGCAGCTGGAATTATGGGAAAACAGTCTGACTCTAACGTGGCTGATATTAACGGGTAAGTTTGAGAAGGACAATGACTATGCTCTCTACCCTACGCCTCAATAAACTTGATATTGTTCATCATTGTCTGGTTATAGACCATTCGAATATCGGTTTGCGTTGCTTTCAGGGACTGCATAAATGCATGAACTCCGTGGAGAATCGACTGTTTTAAGACAGTTGTGAGCTTTAAAAACATGAGAAGCCGTCGTACTTAACAAAGACTACTGTGTTTTACCAAAGCTGCTGGTTGCTTTTGGCTTCGTCCGACGTGCATAAAGGTTCGTGAGACCGGGGGCCACGCATGTCGATCATTGTTCCTTTTGTTCTTTGCAGATTGCCAGATTCAAATGGGCTGCCTAGGTATAGTTACTATAGTAGGTACCCGCGGGTGAGATCTTGGTTTCCTTTTTTGCACTCAAGTTTTATTTTATTCGTTGCTTTAACTCATAAACTGCGGAGAGCAGGGGCCGATTATCAGTCAAGGCCTTTAAGTACCTCACAGATACCCCAAAGGGACTCGGCAGGGCAGAGGAATAACATCCATCATAATAGGTCTGTGTAGATCTATTATGAAACGATGGGCTATCTCTACAATTCTCTTTCGTTTCCGACAAGCCCCCGGTTCAATTCTCGGTTTATATTCTTCGTTTGAATATCCTGACAATCGAGGCTGCTTAGATATTGTTTGTCTAAAACGTCAATGAAATTTCCGCTTCCTACTACTACAGACTTGCGGCGCGGCAAAGAAAGCCTAGTATTGTTGAGCCTGCCATGCATGATGCAACAACTCGCTTGGCCCCCTGAAAAGGCCGGGACGCCAAAAAGCCTAACAAGGACGCATCTTGCGCGCTTGAAGAAGAAGCAGTAGAACTACCCACGCAAATCCTCTTCTCCGTCGAGAATGATAACATCCTCAAAGCCAAAAGTTTTTTGAACCACTTGGATAATATTCGATTCTCTGGACCACCCAGCATTTCTTAACACCAGCCTCCCGGGAAACCTTCAATCAACCAAGAACGATGATGAAGCGTGCTGCCCTTCTCCTCTTCCTCACCCTTGCCGTAGTTGGCTCTGCCGCTCCGCTGCTAGACCCCCTAATGCACTCCCCCGACATCAATAATCAACTCAGTGGCCGCGACGAAACTGGTGGAAATGACAACTGAAAAGGTGGACTGTATGTGACCAGTCTGTGAAATATTTTTTAAAACGAAGAGAGATGCTGTTAAGGTTGGAAGGTGCCTTGTTTGCAGGAGGGAATCGGTAAGTAGGGAGCTTTTTTTCTCTCACCCGTTAATGCCTGCAGTGTGGCTAGATTCGCTAATAGGGGGGGTTAAAGATGGTTAAAGATATCGAGTGCTTATGACGGCCTTTCTTTCGTAAAATTGAATCTTCGTTCCATGTATTAGTACTCTCCTTTTCTCGTCTTTCGGGCGTGCTAGATTTCTGTGTATCAAATGGGGAGGGATGATTGAACTCTGATGGTTCGTTGGTTACGATTGACGAATACGATGATACCAAAGTACTCGATGCTACATTGAAATTGGAGAAAGAGATTTGAGTAAACCGGTGATGCCGTGCTTGGTGCGAAAAGAGATTTCCTTAGTAGTACGTAGCAGTACTGTCAAATGTGCATCTATAGGAGAGGTTCAAGAATTGGAAACGTCTCAATCGCGCGATTTACTTCTTGTCTTTGTACACGTACAAGATAGAATGCAGCAATTTATTAAATACTTTATAAAACGCGTCCTATCCCAGCCTAGATGCTGTAGCGGTGAGTCTACTTGAAGTCGCGCATTGTTGGAGCACATTGTTAGACGAATGACGATATTCGTATGGCAAGGCTTCCGTCAGTAGAAGCATTCTTTAATGGTTTGTACACGTATAAGTCCTTCACATATGAACTTCATGTAGCTTCTATATTTGTAAACCATGCTCCCCCCGCTGGCAATAACATCAGCACAAAAGGGATCCAAATCTGTAGACGCGTATACCTTGAACATTGATAGCCAAGACTAATACATTTCCCTCATTCTTCAAAGGGCTTATGTAAATTTATAGAGTGTTGCCATTGTCTTCCTTTTTCCATCGTCAGCTAAAGGGGCCATACCCCTATTCAGACGCCGAGGAATCAGGATCCCTTTGAGGCTTCATTCCCACG
This sequence comes from Helicocarpus griseus UAMH5409, assembly GCA_002573585.1. NCBI lineage: Eukaryota > Fungi > Ascomycota > Eurotiomycetes > Onygenales > Ajellomycetaceae > Helicocarpus > Helicocarpus griseus. The sequence goes on from PDNB01000261.1 coordinate 9,021, forward strand.
ACTATCACCACAGTTCGAATTGGCGGCCCCTATTTACTTTTGACAACCAGGCAAACCACACAGAAACAGTAATGCAATTGGTTCACTCTCTCATTATCTTCCTCTTCACACTAATCGCTGTCTCCGGGGCCGCGCCAATCCCTCAGGGGTAGATTTTCCTGCCGCTCTTGATTCTGAAGCCCTGACTTGAGATTGGAGTAGTAGATGATGCCCTATATAACCTTTTTGCACTCTGGGTCATTGTTTCGCGGGTTCCCCTATTTTTCGGGGAGCTGATTGTGATAGCAAGTGCCCCTAGTAGTGTTCAACGACTCGGTAATGGTTTACGAAGCTTATGTGGTATTATTTTGTGTCACGGTCTGAAAAGAAACCATAACCGGGAAATAATCCCTGAAGAACTGAGCGAGCTACTCCTTCTTATTGTTTCTTTTCTGAAGGTTCCATTCGCTATGTGACGGAGAAAGGTAGATTCATAGAGTGACAGTAGCAATAGTAGGTAGCACGACCAATATAATCATTTATGCTGCAATAATAATTCTCAGGATTTCAACCGAAGAAACAACCTCTATTTTCGTACTTCATAAAGTAAAAGGATAATAATTGCAGAGTACCCCTTACCCCTGTAATACTTGATTCAAATAACTGTAACCGTGGAACTCTCTTTAGTACCACATTGCAATGCACTACCATAATATCATAACCAGTCCCATCTACAAATGACTTGTATGGTACATGTATCCGTATGTATGCAGTTCATCGCTACTATGTAAATCATTAAAATTAGAGGATGAGGACTATTTATATATCGGCGACCTTTTAGTAACAGCCAGAGCACTTCATTCCACAAAGTAAAGTCAGTTCGAGCTAGGATTCAATATGGACCACCCAATATCGATGGTTACAAACTGGTTTGACAGACGAATAGCGGTAGATCATACTACCTCAATGAACCCCTGATTACCCTTGAGGATTTTATACATTCTCTACGGAGCAAGATGCAATCTGTGGATACTTATAACGTATGCTGCGCTGTCATCCATGCGGGAGGAAATTCTTTTTTATAAAACCACCCTCTCAAAAACCCAGAGCTGCGAGTCGAGCCTTCTCTGTCATCAATAGCAAAAATCCCTCTATCTCGTTATCCAGACTGCGCCCGGAAGCCCCTATTTGTTTACGCATCTTCTTTTCTACGCACCTTTGGCGAACCATCTACCGCCACCGTCAACTTCAAATCAATAAATTGCACTTTGACGAATCAAGCAACCCACAAGAACAATGCAATTTCTCTACGTTCTCCTCGCCCTCTTGCTCGGCCTCGTCGCAACCTCCACCGCCTCTCCGCAGGGGGAAGATGGAAATGCACCCGCTATGCGCGAAGATGTTATGGCCGACACTTTCCCAGACGACGACTGAGCGGCTCGATTGACGCCAACATTGCATGAAGATGTTGGAGAACAGAGGGGTGATTTGGATATCTTTCGAGTTTTGATATGGGGTTGGTCGGATGGGGGCGGGAGATTTTGGAAAAGGGGCTGTCGGATAACTGATCGTGAAGAGTTGGGCATGGTTTGAGAAGGGCGAGGGGGCACCACATCTTCTGTATACGTTTGTGTACAAGGCTAGTAGGCCTTTAGAAACTGTGCTTGAATAAAATATGCCACGACGGGGTTACCGTGCTGATCATTTTAGTTCTGAAGATGTTATCTATACAACCATAACTTCAAGTTCCAATGAGACCATGGTAAGAGCCGAAGAACTTACATGTACCTTCCACTGCATATTCCGTGTAGCCAATATTTTTAGCATTATTGATGAAAAGTAACACCATGAATTGTTTCTTCTAGCTTAACTGACGATATCGGGGAGTACGGAGGAGAGCATTCCTTGAGTATCTGGGAACGAAGTCCGTAGTTATATAATTACTCTCATTTGCAATTCTAACAAGGGACCTAGTCCCTCATACATATACCTAGAGAAGAACTGTTGATTGCTTTTCTGTCTCTCCAAGCAAGTCAATTTGATCTAAACGCCAATACTTGACTATATATCCTCTTAATCACCACAAAAACCACCAACATCCAATCTCTCTTTTAACCTTCCGAAGAAATGTAATCTATCCTTGCCCTATCTGTTCTCCTCCTCAGCTACATATCAAGCTCCGCCGCCGCCCCTCAATTGCCACCGGTCGATCTCGATGGTTTTACCAATTTCCCGGTAGCCGGACCCGTGGTTGATGCCATTGACGACGTTCCCGAAGGAGCAGTTGAGCTTTTACCTGCCGAGCTGCTTCAGGATGATTCTTTCCGTCGATCGTAAATGATATGGTTATTTCTAGTGGATTGAGGGGCTACAAAAGGAGAAGAGAACCGGATACCAGTCGACGTTCTGGCCGTTTTGAATTGAATGAGGGAGGGTTTGTGTAAAAGGATATCCCCGTACCAGAACATGAAGATTTTGGAAATGGGGCTTCACGTTCGCAGGGCTAGGCAGTATCTGTTTTCAGATGTTTGAGCATACGGAACTCTCACGTCTTTATATCCACGAATATGTCCTATAAAGTAGCCGGATGGGGTGGAAGGGGTATGGAAAGAGAAATTTACCTGTCCTGTACATAGAATGTTTATGTGGGTACGGTTCAGTCAGTTTAGATTCCTGGTGACTTAGGCAATTGGAAATAAACTGCTCCGTGGCGGTTGAACCACTTAGTTGTTCTCGGTACTGCACAGACTGGTAGGGAATAAAATGCAGTTTGAGTTGACGGAAATTCAAGCCATACCTACAACAATATACAGAATAAGCGGGTTTTTCGTGTGTACCAGGGGCTACTATAATGCGGACTGGAAAAGGGGTAACCCGTTCGTCCTATGCATGACTGTATGAACTCTCTGAGACTAAAAATTAAAAATAAAGAAAATCAAAGCACCTTATTATCTTCGAATTTAACGCATATTGCCATTATACAATAATTATATGGAGTGATTGAAGTGTGCTCGGGAATCGATAACGGATTAAGGGGATGAAGAGTAGAGGAGGTAATTCAACGTCGGAGTACACTTTTTCTTTCTTTTTCTTTATACTTTATAGTTCGTAAACACCACATATTGGTTGAGCTAGTAGAAAAGGGGGAAAAAGTATCAGTATATAAAACAAATAAACATCGTACGATGTTGTTGCACAGCTCCTCTTCCATCCTCGCTCTTTTTTCTGCTTGACATAGGTCAAGTAACACCACGGCTGTCGGAGACTAAACCATCATATCTACTTTGACATCTAAAAAGGCCACAAGTGTGGTTTCAGTACATAAACTGTACATTTGGCATGCACCAGATGAGACATATATTTTGGAGTACAGATAATGCTATCTGATGACAGCCCCTGTCCGCAGAGTCTCAGACCGTGAAGACAGAACTCAGGGGTACCGAGTGTAGAATATAACCAGTGCTTTATACTCCCCAATACTCAGAGTCTCTCTCTTCCCTAACAGCTCCTTTTTTTTTAGCAAAAATAATTCAGTCTTTCCCTTAAAAATAACCGAGAACCAATAACTACTGGTACTTGGCTAGTCACAATCGTTCAGAATTTCTATACAAAAAATTGACCCCTGAGTCGCCTATCTTTAATCTCCACTCATCGCCATCACACCAGATCTAATCCACCAATTTCCACGTTCCAACCTTGAAAATCCAACAATGCATATTAATCAAGTCCTCGCTGCTCTATTTCTCACCTTGGCCGCCGGCACCCTCGCTGCACCCAATCTACTGCAAAGCCTACCCAAGCTTCCCGGCCTCAACGCGCTCTCTGACGAGGAGGACGGTTTTGAATTCAAGAAGGATTAATGGCGGATCTGATTGAAGAACGCAGATTGACTTGGAATGGGCAGTACCAGTAGTTACCCAGTTTATTATATTCCCGCTTCTCGCTTGCTTACGGATGACAGTATGGTTCTGACAAGATCAAGAGAGCATCCTGGTAGTCTGGAATAGGTTCCAAAATGTCGTTCGTTGCAGAAAACTCCTTTATGTTTTCCTTTCGCTTTTTAGGGGGTGAGAAAGTAAACGGTCAAAAAAGAGCACTTGAAATTTGAACTACGCCGTCGCTATCGTTCGTTCCCCTCGTGGTTATTGGTGATGAGGAGTTGCCTAGAGTACTCCTGAGGGAGGTAATACTATGTATTAACGGGAAGATTGGGAGACACGTCTGATCGTGGGGATTCTAAAGCATGTGCGATGGTTAGAGGCAGAATAATAATAATTGGCTGATACTATTATTGGTTTTAACCCTTCACTCGGACATTCATGGACATAATATGACCTCAGCCCTCCTTTTGCTCTTCCTTCTTGGCCCCCTCCTGCTCCACGCCCCCTTGCAATTCCGCATATGCATCAACCTCCGTCTCTGCAAACTTCCTTGCCGATATGCCCCTAGCAAACAAGATATCCATCTCCTCATACGTCCGCCCCTTTGCCTCTGGAAGACGGAAATAAGCCCAAACGACTATGCAGAAACAGGTGCACGCCCAGAAAAAGCCTGTTTTACCGGACAAATTCCACTCCGTTGGATTCATAAACTGCACTTGCAGCACTTGCGACACGATATTAGTTAGCTGATACGAGATGCGCGCCAGCGAAACTGTCAGCGGGCGCAGGCGTATCGACGATGTCTCCGAGATAATCGCGTAGGCTAGCGGGCCCACCGTCAGCGAGTAGGTAAAAAGCCACAGAATACAGAAGGCCGATTGCGCCCAGAGAGAGGAGGGGGTGTGGGAGGCGGCGTTTGCAATTCCGATAATCATTAGTACGACGAACAGAATGGACTGGCCCGTTAGGTAGAGGGTCCTGCGACCGAAGTAGGTAATCAGAAACCAGGAAAGGATTGTCCCGACGAAGGCGATAGCAGTGCCTCCGACGTTAAGTTGGTAGGCTCTATTTTCGTCCATGCCTGCCGTAACAAAGAAGTAAGAAGGCGCGTACGCGAATGAGCTGCCAGAAAGGATCTGGCCGGCGAACGCGATACAGCAGATTTCTGTCCGTCGCAGGTCCACGCCCTTGAAGCAGTCGGTGTATCTAATTCCGGATTGAGTTTCCGTTTCGATCTTAATCGTGTGGACTATCATAGCTAATTGCCCGTTGATTTGATCCTCCGTCTTATTTCCACCAAGCCGCCTTATAGCGTGGCGGGCTTCTTCAAGGCGTTCCTTACGGGCAAGAAACCAGGGGCTTTCAGGGGCAAAGTAGCATAGCACGATAAGCGGAGTTGGCCAGAGCCATTGCAGTGCGAAAGGGATTCGGTATGCCCATTCGTCTGGACGGTCGACGAGGCCGTAAAGTACACCGGCAGCAATGAGTTGTCCAATCGCCCAACATAAATTGACGTACATGGTTAAATAACCGCGAAGATTTGTGGGGCAGACTTCAGATGCATATGAGGGTCCAATAGTCGCGAACACACCCCATGCTAGGCCACAGAGGATTTGACCGACAAGAAGAACGGGCGCTGAGGGGGCGAAGAACACGACGAAAATAAAGGCGTTCATGAACATCAGCCCATAGATCATCACCAATCTATAACCGAATTTCGATGCGACGTAACCGTTCAAGGAACCACCTGTGACATCCAGTCAGCTTTTCCAACCATCGATGCTGATAATATAAAAACAAGCAACACGACAAAAATAGCGGTATATACCAAAGATAGCTCCAACCGTACTAGCCATAGATAGACCAGTTTGCCAGGGGCCCGAAAGCTGATATCCAATGTCTCCACCATAATCTTGACCGTACTTCTTTCTGAATTCGGGATATCCGAAGAAATTTGAGATCAGGAGCGTATCAAACCCTTCCATAATGATTGACATGGAAATCATGACCGACCAGAAGACTGCCTTCCAGTTAGCACGTATTGCCTGGGCAAGTGTCTGGGCGTGTTCTTCGTCGGAAGCATTTTTTGCCTCGATAATCGCCCCATGACCTAATGTGTCCTCGAGATGGTGAGCTGCCACCTTCTCGAGTGTTGCACTGTTCGCCGCCATGGCTACGATATATAGGGTACCACAGATGGCCTGTACTGCCAGGAAGAAATAGCTTGATTTCGAGAAGAGCAAAGGCGCCTTGGGATGCAATGGGTCACTCCGCTATATATTCAACCAGTCAACGCGGGATGGCCAATTGCTGTTGACATGTCTGCGGGATCGGATGCTCATCCAACTGCTATGATTAGCAAGCGGGGACGCAGTTGTCCAAATCGGACAAGGAATGAAGACATGTAGCTCGAGTTAGGCCATCCCAGACAAAAATAATGACCCCCGCAAAGATCCCTTGCTAAGTAGCTCTCAGCTAATCGGCTTCCCGCTTGAAACCTAAGATGGAAAATATATCCACCTATGAGATCCAAAGGACGGATATAGTTGAGCTATAGGAGATCAAGCTTTGACGTGGTGTTCGGGGTGTCGAGCCTAGGTTCGTTGAGACCTGCAGACGAGGTAGCATTCAACGCTGATTTAGTCGCCCGCGATGGTTGCGCGGGAGGCGGCTAGGGTATGTCGGCCCAGATGCCGTTGCTAGTTTTCGAAGTATGACAGGGTTCGTGAGATTATGCAGCTAGAGGTCCACCGGGGGAACATAATTTGTATCCTCGGCCGTGACAGAGTACGGATAGGAAGCAGCGAGATATTTATGTTCCGCTCTGCAAGTAATTCAACCGACGCTGCTATGTTAAAGACTCGCTACTCACCCTCACAGAACAAGGACATTGGGCATTTCATTATACTCAATGTAGCGTCCCTTGCTAGTTCAACGTCGCGCCCGCTGTTAATGAGTATCTAGATTTGATTCAGCCTGAAATAGAGCCTTTGTAGCATCGAGCTTGACAGTCAAATGGGCCTAGACATTACACGCTTTTGCCACGCTCGAATAACGGTCATCCCATCGGACAGAAAACGGGATGTAATCCTTGTTATTAGAAACTCCGAAGTTGATCTGTGTCTGGAATAGCTAGAGAAGATTAGCTAACAGTGTCCCTTAAAGGGGACGAGTTGAGATAGCTCGAATAGCAGCAATTGTATTTCGGGCAGCATATAGGCATAACCTCCATATCACACAGTTCTCATAGACTTCGACCCTATGTTACTTTCTCAGTTGTTTCAGATACCATATGCTGACTTGCAGTGTGATAATAATAGTTGCCAGATGTGATGATGCAGCTATTCCGTCGCCAACTTTAGGCCGCCTGCCGACGAAGCTTGTTCTCCAAAACAAATATTGGGATGATATCATAAAGCATCGTTTCATTAGTCAATCGCGTACGACAATTAAGCTGATTACCAGAGTGTATGGACTGCGAGTCATAGCCCCATGCCATTTGAAGCATCTTCGAACGTGCATGAAACCACAAACATCTATTTTTTAGAGGCTCAAGGGTTACAATATGGAGTACAAGGCTAGCATCGAAAACAGCATATCGTAACTCTCATGGACGTTCTGTCGGCTCCTTTTCCGCCGTTTACCGCTCATCGTCTTCTGTTTGACCAGGACAGCCCGAGAACATACGATCTTTCCTGACATAGAATGACGAGCAAGCATAGTGTCCGTTCGCATTCTTTGGAGTGGTGATTTTAACTGGCGAAGAGAAAATGACTGTAACTTACCAATCGTAGTAAGTGGCTAGGAAGTGGCCGGAAAATGTTCGTTTATCAGGATAGCTTGATGAAACCGTTCAAAGCACTGGCAGAAGGGACTTGGGCATAGAAATCGGCGGAATAAAAAGTGCAGGAGCCAGACAGTCGCAGAACTCAAATAAAAAAAAACAGCGGCATCTGCCTACTAGGTAATCCTTTACTGATCTTTCTGAGCAGTCAATTACAGCTTAGCTGTGCGGTCCTGGGAGGAAGGAGATTGCCTGGATAATTCAATGGGCAAAACAGTCCCTATTCTGACAACTGGCGGGTTCCCTTGATGAACCTTATGCAATAACTCCGTGTAACCAAGGGCCACGTCCATGTCAATACAGCGAAGCTAAGATTTCCCTGGGCATGCTCCCTCGCCTGTTCATAGTTGTCGAACGTAAGCATGCCAATATAACATGAGCGAAAACCCTAGTCAATTGGGGTTGACCCTTTTTGGCTCAGTGGTTTAGTTTTATAATAGTTGATTCTATATCGAAGCTTTTTGGATTACCGTTAGCTTGAAGGGAGGTTTATGTAAGAGACACGATGTTAATAGGCTCGGACTATTCACCACAGCCAGATACATGTACAGAATAATGCATTATACACTGAGTAGGGAGAGAGATGGTCGTCGAGGCGGTTCAGTTCAGTTCAAAGGCGTTTGTGGTTACTCGGCCAACCCTAATTGCCGAATCGGGCCAAACACGCCAGACGCGTATATCATGGACATCTCACCGACATCACCGACATCAACCTCCTCCAACACCCTCGACGCTGCATCCACTGCCATGTGCATCTGGCTTGCAGCAGCCACCGCATCTCTTGGGCTCTGCTGCCGACAAGCCTGCCTTTGACCATTCAGTTGGACTGCGGTCCGATTTGCTTTCGCCATGGAAAAGGCTCAAAGGGAACAACAGCCCGGGTTTGCGGGCAGGTTCCAGAGAAGAGCTTCAAACAAACACCCCGACGAGTTAACAAATTCCTTTAACCGTCTTTCAATTGCGACAAATAGCGCAACAACGGCTAGGTCCCCCGCGTCACCGTCAATTTCTCCGTTCCAATCCCCTTCGCGGTCCTTTGACAGAAACAATCCCCTTTCTCGCCATGATACCCCTTCTAGAGCTTTAGCAGACCATCCGCCGGTGCCTCGAAAAACACCCAGTTCCAGTTCGTTGCGAGACCAGAGGAGAGGATCGACTCCCGGCCTGCAAAAAAAGTCATCGACCAGCTCGTTGCGGTCTGTTCAAAACTCTCCGCACGCCAGTCTCTCCAGACGCCCTTCTTCGAACTTTCTTTCCGCGACTTCTCCCAGCATGCACTCGAAAAACGCCTTGACAGGCCCTGATTCGCCTGTTCTACCACCGCTACCAACTGCGTCATCGATCGCCCAAGAACATTTCAAGAAGGAGTTGGCCTTACACCAGTCTACCGATCTACAATCCAAAACCCTTGTAATCGTGCAAGATGCTTGTTATGGACACCGCTTTTCTCGTCCAAGAACTTCCAAGGCTGGCCTGGAACAGATCGTCGAGCGCCCAGAACGTTTGCTTGCGAGCGTACTGGGTGTGTCTACGGCATATGTTCGCATGGGAAGAAGACACGAGGGAAGCCCATTTGCACCGCATCCCGACCTCAACCTTCAAACCCTACCGGTTCCTCCGTTCCAGATACGGAAAACGACCCGCACCATGCGTTTGAATTCCCCTGCGGTTACCCATGTCCATGGAACAAAGTGGATGGATGAACTTCAGGTCATGTGTGAAGCTGCGCCATCTCGGCTTGCATTGAACGGGAAAGAATTGGTTCGTCCAAGTAGCTCGGGGAAAGATAGTAGGCCAGGAAGCCCGCCGAAGCTCCACGAAGGCGATTTGTACCTGTGCGCAGAATCCCAGAACGCATTTGAAGGTGCATTGGGGGCTGTATGTGAAGGTGTTGATTCCGTGTTTGGGCCCTCGTCTACCTCCCGGGCGTTCGTAAGCATCCGGCCTCCAGGTCATCATTGTTCTGCAGATTATCCCTCGGGGTTCTGTTGGATCAACAATGTCCATGTTGGTATTGCCCATGCTGCAATGTCTCACGGTCTCACACACGCTGCTATCATTGATTTTGATTTACATCACGGGGACGGTTCGCAGGATATTGCTTGGGAACAGAATCGAAAGGCCAAAGGGGCTTCCAAGAATGCTCCTCCGCATAGGAAAACGTCCGTCGGTTACTTCAGTTTACACGACATCAATTCGTATCCGTGCGAAGGAGGCGATATGAACAAAGTTCGTAATGCTAGCGTTTGCCTTGACAATGCTCATGGACAGTGCATATGGAACGTCCATTTAGACCCTTGGAAAACACCCTCTGAATTTTGGGAATTGTATAATACGAAATACTCTGTTATTCTTGAGAAAGCGCGGGGCTTCTTACGCGCTCAAACAGAACGCCTCTTAAATTCCCAAAGCTCGCTACCACCCAAAGCAGCAATTTTTATATCCGCCGGTTTTGATGCTAGTGAGTGGGAAGGCATTGGCATGCAAAGACACAAGGTTAATGTACCCACCGACTTTTACGCTAAGTTCTCAGCGGACATTGTCCGGATGGCCGAGGAGGAAGGTCTTGGTGTTGATGGCAGGGTTATTAGCGTTTTAGAAGGAGGCTACAGTGACAGAGCTCTTACGAGTGGTGTACTCAGTCATCTCTCAGGGCTTTCGGACGGCCAAACTAGTAATCCGGGCAGTGGTGAAAACAGCGTTGCCAACGAGATGCAGAGTCGCCTCGGCCTCAATGATCTCCCTGAGGCAGTTCCAGAAGAGGACCCGACATTCGACCCTGAATGGTGGAAACTTTCCTCTCTGGAAGAATTGGAACGTGCTTGCAATACACCGCCAATGTCAGCACCTCGCAAGGTTCGTGATAAGCCGTTGCCAACATATTGTTCTCCTACCCAGTCATCAGTGGCCAAAATCGCCGCTCCAATCCGTGAACGGAGGTCATTATCCTCCCAGATAAGCACCGACGGCGCTGTATATCTTCCCCCTCCACCCCCAATCATCGACTGGGCAACTGCAGCGTATGAAATGTCAAAGGTTCTTATTCCCACAGATCGCACTACCGTAAGCTTCCAACACGCGGAATTGAAAGCTGAGGGCGCTCGAACAAAGCGAGACCGTCATTCAACTTCGGAAGTTTATGAGTTGCCAGCTGCTGAGGACCAAAAGCCCATGCAGCTGAGGGAGAGGGAACCCAAAGCGCCAACACCAGAGCTGCAAACACCGCGACGGTCCTCTAGAGCTTCGCGACGGACAACCATTGCTTCCATTAGTGATCTTCCTGATACGTCGACTGTTCCAGCCTCCGAAAATAGTGACGAAATGTCTAGGCACACTGTCTCCCAGGCTTCACGAAGGCCAAGCGTAGCATCTACTGTGGCTTCCACTGCAGATGGTGCTAGCAGGGACAGTGTGGATGGAAGTTCCCGGCCGTCGTCAAATGCAGGTAGCAGGCGCGTGCCAACCTCGCGTCCAGGAACCTCTAATGGAAATCCTGCAGAGATACTCGCAGTGAAGAAATCACGGGCCACAAGTGCAGCCAAGCCTCCGACGCAAAGCGTCCGCTCCAGCCCGAGAAAAGCAGCTGCGGTTTCACATGCGCGATCAGTCAGCGGCGCCCCCGTGCCTCCAGCTCGCTCATCATCTATCAACACAGATACAGCGGACCGTGAACTCACCGGCCTCTCCGCTGGTATCAAGAGGTTAAATATCAAGCTCAAGGTCCCGAGCCCAGAAGAACATGCTGCCAGAGAAGAGGAGCGCCGAAAGGCTATGGCGGATAAAATCTCTTCGAGGAAATCCCAGACCGCAAAAACGTCAAAGTCGAGTAGTGCGAGATCCAGCGGGAAGACATCACGACCGGGCACAGCATCCGGCCAGGCATCTCCCCATCCTTCATCCACCACTTGTGATCCTGTTAAACAGGAAGCACTGCCTCCAGTCCCAGCTCTAAATGTTGATCTCGATATCGACCCTCTGACCACCCCTGACCTCACATCACCACCCCTATCCGCTACCTCTACCGGTGCCGGCGTATCCAGATGGTTACCTGGAACAATTTATCAAGGTGCCCATGAAGAGCCCGAGAAACGGCCATCGCCAGAAATCAAGCAGGAGGAGGGGCCTTCTACACCTCACATCTCCCCTCCACTAACCCCAAAATCTTTGGAAAACTCCGGCGCAAAACCCCAGGTTACTGCTAAGCCGCCTCAACAAAATCAGCAAAACAAGCTACCTGTTTTCACATCCACCTCTGCTATCCCTTTTGCCCCCTCTCCTGCACCAGCTAGTGCTCCTGCTCCTCGTCAGGAGAACCGTTCAGAGCAGTGAGAGGATGCTCCGCTTATCTGTTCCAAAAGCTTTTGCTTCTACAATAGCATCCACTTCTCTCGCATTATAAAACATCCCTCATCATATACCCCAACGTCCATAATCACAGTGTGCAGTGTACATCTATCTCACATCGTTCCGTTTACTCTGTTTATCTACTCTTGTAATTCCCAATCAATTTTTTCTTTCTCTTTCCCTCTTCTTTTGGCTTCTTGCTTATCTTCGCTATCTTTACATAGTTTAATCTTCCCTCGTTCTTTACACATCGATTTTTCATCTCTATTTTTGGTACCCCTCTCATATCCCTTGTCAGTTTGAAACAGTTTGGTTTTTCTTAAATTATACCCCTGCAAGAAGATTCGCAATGTACTGTAACACTTTATTGTTCTCACTTTGCTTTCCTTTTACTGTTTCAAGTTTGCTTGTTTCCGTCCCTGCCTTTCTTTTATGTGTAGTGTAAGAGTGATAGGATAACTACTGCATGTAATTATTTCTCTCAAGTTGAGAGTTTAATATAATATTACCTTTGTCCCCCTCTGCATGAGGCTTGTTTCAGAACATGTGTATCCTCTAAGAATTAAGTTGCAGTTTTGTTTTGCTTCTGCCTTTGAAATTGGAGCATTGAGCTGCAATCAACTAACTACTCAGACTTGCTAGATGCTCAAAATGATATTTCCCAATTTTGGTTGAAAATCAGCTCACTGTAGATATCTATCAATAAGCATATTTACTCACTGAAAAAGAAAGAAAAGAGAAGCGACATATGAATAAGATCTGTATTGAGTGAGAGATGAAAAAAAGCGAAATAAATCTAGTAAGCAAATCAAAGAAATACGAGTGCCTCTCAAAATAACAGGAAATCCCATCTTCCAAATCAACAGTTCCAACACCCGTATTATACACAGGGTGCACATCTGAAGGTCTGTCCGGCTATATACCGCCCTTTCTAATTGACGACTGAACCTCTCAAGACTGGTTGGAAAACCAGTTTGTTCTCCCCGGTGTATCTTCTTCATGGACTTGGAAAGACGAGATTCGGAGCCTTTGGTAATTGACGATCCTGTATGGTCCGCAGATAGCAGGGTATCTGCAAGTATTCCGTTGGGAATGGACGCACGGACTTTCCGAGTGTTGGCGCCTATTATCCGTAAGTGTCTCAATGAACCTTCAATCTTAGTAGTTGTCCTAGGTTCCTAGTAAGGTAGACCTGGGTCTGAGACGGACCCATCCGTATTCCAAAACTGTTGGGTCCCGAATGGGCGGGTTGAGAAGACGCTTCTGTCAGTCATGGACATGTTCCTGCGCAGCGTAGTTGAGATTGATAGGAGACCTAGTCTCACTGTTTCACAGCGCACTAGCGGCGATGAGCGTCACATACAACATACAAAACTTAGATGCCTTGTATTCAAATAGTATGTATCGCAGCAGCCGATATACCTGGTGGCAGAATCAATTACCGCTTTCCTCGCCGTGATCTTGCGTTAGCAGTAGGAAGGGGATTATGCTTCCTAGATCTAGAGCTCCCAGGCTTTGATATTCCACGAGGTTTGTCTTGTGCAACTGACCTGGGACCTTTGGCTTTTGCCCGCTGCCCCTTGAGTTGCTTCTGGAGTTTGGCATTTGGCAATGAATATTGTGTGAGCGTGTCCTGTACCTCTCGTTCCTGTAGCTTTTGCTGCTGTAGCTTCTTTGCTGCCAGATCGATGATTCGCTGACTCCTGCGCAAGGAAACCGTTTCGGCTGGAACTTCCATCGAAGATCTGAGCTGGCGAGAGAAGTTCCTTCTTGATGCGTGTGATAAATCCTTTGTCCTTGTAGCTCGTTTCAAACTTGCGTTGCTCTGTCGAGGTGAAGCCGGATATTCTGTCCGAAAATCTGCGCGGTCAAGATGCCTAGCGGTAACTGGCGATTGTGCTACTTTGTGGGTCGATACCCTAGGTGAGCCGACAACTCCAAGAGAGCCTACAGATCTCTTATTGGTGCCTGGACGGGTTCGATTGCTCTGTGGATGGCTTATTGGGTCAGAGGATGTGGACTTAACATCCGCCGAGGCCCATGTCCCTGATTCTTGGGCTTTGTCCTGTTCTTCTTCTGCCAGAGGTAATGAGGGTTCGTTGGGTTGACCGGCGAGTTCTGCACATTCCTGTTCGATTATGGGAATTTGGTCTTCTATCCAGCGTACCCACATCGCGTTGTTTTCGAACTCAGATTCTGCTTGAGTCCTCACATGATGAATCCAATCCATGTCAGGTGGAATGAGCGGATCGCGCTTGCCAGCGTCCCAGTCCCTAGCGTCTTGCTCCCTCTGTTTACGGCCTTCTTCCGCCTTCTTCCTGTAGAAGGGAAGATCACTGTGTAGGTAATAATGGTACTCTTTCCAGTCATCCAATTTGTCTGCTGTTTGTGATCGAAAAGTAGTTGGATGTCGCCCTCGATACCTTCTTTTTGCCGATGTTCGCGTACCTGCTGCAAGTACTGAGTAAAACCATCCATCGTTTTCCGTCTTCGTCGCTGAAAGTTTCGGAACGCAACCCATTGATTCCTTTGGCCACGAAAGCTTTGCGCCCAGTACCTGATGAGGTTTGCATACTCTCCGTGGTCCGGGGGGGCAGCTCGGCACATTTCGAGTGGAAACGCCGGTCTTCCGCCATTTTCTATCAAGTAGTTATAATCTTCTTCATTCTCGAGATCAGTCCTTCTAATGATCTCCCGCATCTCTGGGCCCGGGGACGGGGGATTGGACGGAGTCCGACTCGGGGTACGGCTAGAAGGAGTGGCGGAACGGCGATCGTCTGCTGCCAACAGGTTTCTGTGTGAATTCCCATAATATTTAGTCAAAGGCAAGTCGGTTAGTCGCAGCCTCGATAGTTCAAAGGTAGGCTCACCCAAGTCTCTGCTCGAGTGCTGTGGCATCCAGGCGGTACTCCCGGCCTCTCGAGTCGACCACCTCCCTCCAGGCGCGAAATCAGCATCTACCGTCACCTGCATAAGGGAAGTCGGACCGTGGGATGAATCTCTGTCCTTACTTCAGCTTTTTCATATGTTCGTCCGTCCATTTTTCCGGATCCGACGGGTTAATCATGCTTCCCACAATATAACCGTTAGCAATCAACTCCATTCCGTGATCGAATCAAGCAGGTAGCGTACTGCACTCCCTTCAAATCCGCTGCGGTCAGTTTTCCAAGATCTTCAATAGATATGGTCAGCGACATGGCGGCTGAGAATGTAGCTTTTGTTGTGGTCTGAGAAGAAACGTAGAGATAGACGAGGTCAGGGAGTCTTGACAAACAAAAGGGATGACTAATCACGCTGCCAACTCCCAACTTCTGCTTCTGCTTCTTCTGCTTCGGCCTTTGTTAAGAATAGGAATCGGCTTCTGTTTCATCTACCACCTATAAAAGGCAAACTCTTCATTGTCTTGTGGAACAGTAGATGCCTATTTCTGCTATCGTCACACTCGCGTAGCCGCTACGCCCAGCCAGAGGGTCAACACGGCCTCAATTTCCGGCTTCGTTTGGAGTAGTTACTCCGTATAACTAGGTCCTATGTACGGGCAATTAGCTTTCCACTGGAACCAGTCACCAGCCGTCCAGTGCTGGGGTACCCAACTCCATGTCTTATTGCTGGCCCTAAATCCGAACCTTCTTCTCAAAGACCAACAACCGTTTGACAGTGAGACGCTGACTTTTTGGTGTTAGCGCAAGCAAAGATGAAGCAAACCTACGAACAACTGATTCTGAAGATGCCCATGATGAGGTCTTCAAGGACGTACCTCTGTCCAGAAGGGTATTAGGCAACCTTGTGTATTTCCGGTGCACTTTGAGTCCATGATGCAGTGCTACCTATAATTGGCCGCCTCCCAATTACCCCTCCCGTCTCGCGTCTTTATCCTCAATTTGATTGCTGCGTTGGCTGTTTACTCTTTCCCTCTGTGTCAGGTTAAGAGCTTATTAGCATCCATATTGGCACGTATATCTCGCCAAACGCATAAATCCACCTGTCGGCCCTGCGTAGGAGGGTTGATCTTTCTGGCATACTAGTTCCGTTTCACATATCTTAATATCGAGGATGACAGAACAGTCGGAAGATATATATAACCTCATTTTGACATGTAAGGCTACAACTGAGGGTCCCATCAAAGCTCTTCAACTGCCCCACAATAAAGATCGCTACGTCCGACTGGGGGGGGGACTATGAGCCTGAACCGAGTCGGGAAACTACACCAGAGCCAGGAGAAGGCATGCACTTTCTGAAAACCCATCATGAACTCCGGCTAGGCTTTAACAAACCACCAAAAAACATCACGCGAGGATTCGCCTTTGGCACTGAACCAGAACGTTGCGATGTTCTGCTGGCACCGAAAAGGCGTCAAGGTGGTATTAGCGGAGTTCATTTCTACATCACCTTTGATAGGGAGGGCCGTGTTGTGCTGCGAGACCAATCGACTCGCAAAACCTCAGTCAGCTATGATGGCTGGGGAGCGCAGCACCGGCGGAGAAACTTCAGGTGGATTCTGTTCCCCCAAACCGTAAGGACAAGCACTGTTCATCTCCCGGGCAGTTTTGCGCTTGAGATAATCGCACCTCCAGTCCATCATGTATGCAAAACCAAGTACAAAAACAATGTTCAATCTTACTTGGAAGCTAGTAGTAGCACGGAACTGGGGCTTGGTGGACTATACTTTGATAGCATGATAACGACTCGCCCCGATTCTCCGACGGACGGGCCGATCTACTTTCCTATAAAGAAGCTTGGGGAAGGCGGATTTGGCATGGTTCGTTTGGTTGTCGACGTCAGTACAGGGGTTGAGTACGCCTCCAAGGAGCCAAGGGAGGACATGAATGAAAGCAGTCTCGCGGAATTTCAACATGAATTGAAAATCATGCAGAATCTTGACCATGTAAGTCGATCCCTTTCTGTCAAACATGTGAACCTGAAGCCATGTCCTTAAGTGGTGAGTGCTTTTGGCGTAGCGGTTTACTTTTCCCGGTTTTCTTGCTTTCGAGACGTTGAGTTAATCGCTGTTGTCTAGGACCATGTCATTAAGTTCGTGGGTTCTTCAAACGACGGTGTACCGAAGCTTATCATGGATTACCTCCCACTAGGTAACCTGGAAGACCAACACGAAAAAGAACCAATTACCACAGCTGAAATCAAAGGCCTTCTCATCCAAGGAGCTTGTGCATTGGAATACCTTCACAAGAACAATATTACGCACCGAGATGTGAAACCAGCGAACATCCTTGTCAAGGGCCGAATGTCCTCTTTTTCCATAAAACTGAGTGACTTCGGCTTATCCAAAGACGTCATCTCGCTCAGGACGAATTGCGGAACCCTAGGCTATGATGCTCCAGAAATCGAACTGAGAACTTGCGGGAGAGTAAAATATGATAACAAGGTTGATATCTGGTCATTCGGCGTGGTCCTCATGGAATACACCCTCGGTCTTCCTAGCCGCAACCATCGAGACTGGCACAGGCAGATCTCTTCCGCGGCTACCGAAGCGCTTTTGTCAAAGCCAGACGATAAATTTCGCTTTTTGCTGGAAAGGATGCTTCAGGTCTCCTCTTTCAAAAGACCCTCTGCAGAGGACTGTCACATACAAGCTAAAGCTATTGATCACGTCTCGGAAGACAACGATTATCTCAGAAACAATCGTGCTCGTTCGGCGACTTTAACGAACAGGGGTCTTCAAACACAGGCGCAAAGACAGAGATCTTCAACATCCTCAGACGATGTAGCTTCTGTACAGAGACATTCAAAGCTTTCAGGAGATAGGACACCCACACAGAGAAGTGCGACATCCCCGGAGGACGGAAGACCAATCCTGGGAGACAATTCTCGAGAACGAACGCCCAAGCGACAAGCTTCGCGTCACAGCCCCAGCGAGTCTCGAACAAAACGTCAGCGAACCCCAGCTGATCCCGGCACCATCATTAGGGCACCGGTCGATATGACGAACAAATCCGCTGGTTCTATAATCAGTGCGAGCCCTAGCTCGGTCCATCGTCTTAGTAGGCGGCAGGAGACTCCTGTTGTCTCTCCGGGTGATAGGATTAGCAAATCCGCTGGCCACGCAGTCAATACTACGCCTTCTGAGTCGCCTCACTGGGGAACAACAGCAACATGAGGTAGAATCATCAGGGGGGCCCCTTCCTGAAGGAGCTGTGCTGGTAAAGAACGATCCAAGTATTGCAACCACCCACCCATTCTCCTGGTCTCAAAGCACAAATCCGGGCGGTTTGACATTTCCCAATGAGTTGTACGACGACACAAACGTTTCAGGCTGTTCCGTGCCATCCTCCAATTATGATATATGGTTAGTTCGCTTTCTTTTCGCTCTGAGACTTAGGAAGCTTTCATTACATTGCTAAGCTGCTGATTATTCACGATAATCTAGGTATGGTAGAAGGCCGGCCAGGTAGGAGCCATTCGGGCCAAATGGAGCTGACGGGCACTGAGGAAGCCACTAAACTAAAGAAAACAATGTGAAATTAGAAAATAGACATTGAGGATTGATTCTATTGGTAGAGTCGGGTAGTAGTTGGTCAAGCAATCTCTATGATTTAGCTGTCATCTGACTGAGACATTGCAAGCGTTTCTTCTGGGAAACTTAGGCAAATTTCGAATGCTCAAACAAGGGCTGTCTAGATAGTCTTTGAGCCAGCCTTATAAGAGTCTTAATAAGCGGTGTGAAAGATACTGCTAGTTAGGCCCATAACTGTAGGAAAAGGACGTTATAATGATTAAATTGTAAGATTGCATGTTCCAAGGACACTTGTTCAACAGACGCTGACACAAAAGCTAGAGGACTAGACATCATCCAGTGAAAGTAGATATCAGCATTTAACTGTGGACAGTCATAAATTCATTAACACAGGGACAATTGAGCGGTGCAGTCGGCTCATAATATCTATTTCCTTCATCGCTTTTTTTTTGGTTACCTTTGGATTTCTACCTATGTTATTCGGGCCCTTGGATCCATCCGTACTACTACCTGTGAAATAATTGTTTACCAGTTTAGGCTCTAGAAGCCAAGATCGGTTTCACCGTCTGCCTTGTTCACCAAAACAATACTTTTCAGGACCTTCAAATGCGACTCTTTCTTAGTGTCTTGAAGCATAACAGGGATCGCGCAAGCTACTTATCTAGGCGCTCTAATATGTGGCGTGACTGGGTTCAGCTTATCTCTTCCTTTTCACAGCCGAAGCTGCATCTCGGCTATTTCAATGCTCGTGTGGGAACCGTCTCTTGAGAAATGAGACAACATGATCAGTTTTTGGCAAGATGACTTTTCCTCTTCGGCTGTTTCATTGATTGTTTTCTAATGGAGTTACCTATGAACTCTGGTAAGTCAAGAATACTACTTCCCCGCACATTCGCAGCTGCTAGCTAGTATTCTAGAAAACCCCATTCTCGGAGAAGGCTCCACCCATGACGAAGTTCAGTTCAAGTGTTCCGGCGGGGACGGACACGGCCGTACCGTTGATTGAATTACCCCAGATTATAGACGGAGTACAGACTGCCGAGTGCTTTCTCCCCACCAGGATAACGCTCGTTAGCCTCAGGAGATGGGGCCGAATGGGAAGATAAGCACTCTGCTTTACTAGCTGTCGGCTCTCTTTCACCTTTCCGGAATGAGCACAGTCGGCTTAAATAGAATGGCGTTCCCAGAAAGCCACTCTTATCTACTCGTTCTGAATAACTGCATACACCCTGGAATAATAGAAATTTGGAGCTCCTACACACGCAATAATGGCAAGAAATGGAAGCTCGGACATAGAGCAGGGCAAGGCGCGGTCTTCTTATACAAGCGGTGCCGAGGACCTCAAATCTCCCGACCAGAATGGCGGGCAGAAACACCATTTTAACCTCCTGTCATGCTTAGGCATGAACTTTTCGATAACATGCACACCTTTGACCATTGGCACCTACCTCTCTCTTAGCATCGGCACTGGAGGAGCTCCCTTCTTTTTTTACGACTTCATATTTTCAGGCACCGGGCAGATAATCCTATGCCTAGCGTTAGCAGAGTTGGCATCTGCTCTGCCTCATCCGTCAGGTAATATACTTCGCGAAACGTTGTACCCGTATCAGTTCGACTGTAAAAATTAGGAAGCTAACACTGATCCAGGACCTGCTCACTGGGCTGTTGTTCTAGGGCCGAAACGGGCATCGAGGATTTTAGGATATGTCCTTGGGTGGCTCACGAATGCCTGCTGGTATTTCATAAGCGCGGCATCCTTCCTCATGATTGCACAGATAATGCAGGCTATGATCGCAGCGGCCGAGCCGAGTTATACACCACAGATGTGGCACGCATATCTGCTCTATTCCGCCTTTATTATTATAGCATTTTTGGCCAATCTCCCGCGAGTATACAAGGTCGTCCCATGGTTCCTATCGGGGTCGGTGTTCGTCATTATTGGCACTGCACTCTTCATCCTCATTTCTCTCCTGGCGCGTGCCCATCCGAAGCAGACTGCAAAAGCCGTCTTTGTAGAAGTTGTCAATGAAACGGGTTGGGACTCCGACGTCGTTGTTTTCTTCCTCAGCATCCTGCCCGGTATTGCCGCTGTGGGGGGTCTGGACTCGGCGCTGCACATGACAGAGGAGGTAGCGTACCCGTCCAAACAGATCCCTCAGGTCATGATTGGATCGGCTCTTTTGAGCTTTATAACGGGAGTACCGTCCATTTTGATCTATCTCTTCTGCAATACCAACCCAGAAGCCCTACTCGATCCAGTAGGTGGACAACCTCTTATTCAGCTATTCTTCGACGTCTACCGCTCCAAGGCCCTCAGCGTCGTTGCCTCTGTTGGCATTATTATTGGTTTTTATATGTCTAGCATGGCAGCATTTACTAGTTGGAATCGACTCTATTGGTCATTTTCCCGCGACGGGGGCTTTCCTTTCTCGAAATTCACTGCGAAGCTATCGTCGTCAGACAATATCCCCATCAACGCGCTCTATGTAAACACAGTGCTTCTCATAGGGCTAGGGGCTGTGCAAATAGGTTCAACAACCGCATTGAATGCTCTGTTAGGGGGTGCAAGTCTCTGCGGAAAGTCCTCCTTTGGATTATGCATAGTACTTTTGCTGTGGCGTGGGCGAGACGTCCTGGACGAAAATCGCTGGCTAAATCTCGGCAGATATGGTTTAGTAGTGGATATTGTGGCCGTTATCTGGGTTGCGTGGATGTGCATCTGGATATCATTTCCTTTGTATATTCCTGTCACGGCGTCGTCTATGAACTATGCCAGCATTATCTTTGCCGGTATTGTTTTTATCGGGACTGTTTACTACTTTCTTGGATATAGGTGTCTCGGGGAACCAATTGAGCATCAAGAGCCAAAATAGATACCGGTTGATACGACTTTTACGGTTCTTGGAAGCCTATTATTCGCAGCAATAGAGATTATCACCAACGACTTCATAGAATCAATTCAGCCCTTTGCTTGACACCCACTATGCGGATCAATATAAACATGGGGAGACGTCCATTTATACTCGATCATATAAGCGGTTCCTATGGGGAAATACTTCTTTCGCCTTGATCGGAAAGGAGAAGTATATAGTAACTCCAAGCACATTGTCCAATGTTTCATCATATTGATTCAGATGTGGCGCTTGAAATAAACACAAGAAAGTCGAAAACTGAATATCCCATCAACTGAATCAAACTAAAACGTCTCCATATATACCACTGCATACCTATGTCTTCACGCTGAAGATAAACTTATTCTTGCCTTCCGCGTGGAATGGAGAGAAGTAGTCATCATACATTAGATCCTCCAAACTCTTCCTCTCTGTCGTCAAATTGTCGAAATGGCGAAAGATTCTTCCAAGCGTGACGCGTAACTCAGAGTACGCAAGGCTGTTTAGTTGTTTCAGGTCAGATGGTTGGGTTAAGCAGTGAAGAGGAACAGATGAGGTGTTGAGATGAGTTAGGGCTAGGGCTAGGGCTTCAATGCATGACGAGTTATGGACACAAAAGCCAAATAACTGAAAGAAAAAAATCCACATACGGCATTCCAACGCACTGTCTCGTACCCTTTCCAAAGAAGACGAGGTATTTCTCCATGCTCTTACTGGTTGTAGGGTCCAGCCACCGTGACGGGTCGAACTTGTCAGGTTCGGGGAAAATGTCTTTATTGCGGTGCATCATCCATGAGCTCATGCCGACGGTTGCCTAAAGAGTCTCAGTCAATAATCAAATGGTGATCAGCCATAAAATTTAATAAAAGAATATGCTTACTCCGCCAGGTATGGTATAGCCGTTGAATCCGGCACCGGATGGGGGGACTATCCTTGGGAGGCGCCCAACTACGCCGTAGGACAATCTATGAAGCTTCAATTAACAGGGATTATATTTGGTTGGAGTCATTCAGAATTTACCGAAGGCCTTCTTTAATTACAGCATTCTACCATTTAGCTAAATGTTAGCACTTTCTGCTCTTGAATTCATGAGTTGCGGTCAAGCCACTCACAAGATACGGCAACTTCTCAAGAGTTGTGAGATCGAGTTTCGCGTTTGCATCCGGAAATGCTTCTTTCAGCTCGGCATTGACCCTTTTATAAATCTCTGGATTGATCACGGTATTGTAAGTTGCTATCGTCATCGCATTTCCTGTCGTGTCAGAGGCGGCAGCGACAAGGCCGATCGCTTCGTCCGTAAGCTGCTCGACGGTAGGAACAGTATATCCCTTGATGAAGCCCGGCTTCAAAAGCTGGTGAAAGATTGTCCTTCGTGATGGCTGCATTTCTTCGCCCGCATCTACTGCTTTCTTTACCTTGCTAATGTGATTGCTGCAGCTCTGCAGGCAATTAGCTGTCGATAGCCATCTCCTTCAAAGTAGATGGACTAAATTCTAATGGAAAAAAAGAATAATAATCAAATACACGTACCCGATTTAGCGTCATAACTCTCGCGATCGGTGCGCTCATTATCTTGACGAGCCAGAACGGCGCAGCAAGTGCAATTGGCTGCACAAAAGGGAATTGTTGAAAGAACCAAATCGCAGTCCCAGTACCTCTTATCATGTTGAAAAACGGCCGGCCGAAATCGCCCTGGCTTAGGAAATCATAACAGTCATCAAACGCATAATCTGTGATTACATCCACTGAGATGGCACGGAATCCATGATGCAGGTTAATGCGACCGGACGTGTCAAGTTCGGACCTCATACGGTCTTCAAGCTTTTGGGCTTTGGCCTGCACGATATCCTCGAGCTCGAGGACGCGCTTCTGGGAGAAGAAGGTGCCTAGCGCTGCCCGCTTTATACGGTGTTCCTCATTGCTTATAGTGCTGAAGGAGGAGTGGTCATTCCCAAAGCGGTGGTAGAACGCGGGGTCCTTGACGTATGGAGTTCCAACAAAATTGATTTTGTCATAGTTACCTGGATCGCTCAGGTGCACCTCACTCGGGGTGATGCGGACCACAGGCCCTGTATCCAGTCATGTATATCAGGAGTCCCATCTACCTTATGGAAAGCAGAACTTCTTACCATATTTCTTGTGCATCTGTTCCACCTTCAGGTAAAACTTTCCTCCGCGGATAACATTGTGATAAAAGCAGTATAGATGCGTTGCCCTCGCCGCAAGTGGACCGGGGATATGGGAAAGCGGGTGGAAATAAAGACGGTAAACAACGACTGTTGCGTACCAAATAAGAGCAGCAGGCACCAGATAGGTGATGAGGACAGCCAGCGGCGCATTGGAAATGTCAGCAGAGAGAGCAGACAGAATCGCCATTTTTCTCTTCAGTTGCAATGGAGACAGATGTAGAAAGGAGGATAAAGACGAAGATTCCCGGGGAGGTGCGGGGAAAGGAGCAGTTGGTAGCAGACTTATATACTATCGACATAAGACAACGCTAACTTACCGTTCCCTAGTCTTATCCCTAATCCTATCCTTGACAATGGGCGCCCAGACGATATTATTACTTTGCAGTACTATCTGGAGTGTTCGTGGCCAGCCGGTTAAATGCAGAAAAGACGGTCAATCGAGCTTTGCGGGGAAGCTCAACACATGTAGTACGGCGGGACTTTCGATCCGAGTTAACTGTAGCTATGTTCAGCTTGAAGCTCTTTTAGGGTAACTTCCTTCACATAGGTATTTTCTCAAAATTCATGCAATTATGAGGGATTGTTTTCATCGTCTTGGCTCATCAATAAGAAGAGAGTCGTAAGCAAAAGAATGTTGAGTGATATCTGGCTGTGTTTCGGCGACTTACAAATCTATGAATACTCAGCACTTGGATAATTAACTATACAGTAGATTATTTCGACTCGGGACATCTTTGGAACGAAGCTAGTTTTAAGTTCCTAACCGCTATAACTGTAAAGTTATCAAGGTTCTAACTTCCTAGGGTGGAGTAAGTTGAGAAGTTACGCAGACAGGGGAAATTCCATTCTAGACTTGGCTAATCGGCACGCTCCGTGCAGATCATGTCTAGTTAATTCCGCTGGCCCGCTCAACTTTAAACCTTGTCGATTTGAGTACTTTTGTGGGCATCATGGTACTTAGGTATACCGTATCATGGGGAACTGCCCTGTAGGGTTTAGCGTCATCCCGATTGGGTTTAGCGCAATATCACTGCTTTTTGAACTATATAAACCCCCTCCTCCCGCCGCTCCAACATCTTCTCTTCATCATCTCTATTTTCCCTTTCTTTCCTCACAATTTTCTTGTTCTCGTATGTGCTGCTTCCACCCCTACCATTTGGCCCCACCCATGGTGTTACATGGACTGGCTGTGCCGCAGCTGAAACTGTTCTTGACATGATGACACTTTGTTCACTTCTCATCTTCTCTGATGCAATTTTGTTTTGCTCTACTGTCTAATTTACTCTGAAATTATGCACTTCTATTGTCATTGACACTGTCAATATCATGATGTGTCTCAATGTTTGTTGTCTTTAATCACTCTCTTTCATGAACCTTGTGTTCTTGCTTATGATGCATGTCAGTGATGGGCCTCAAGACCACTTGTTGAAGATGACAGGCCAATGAAAAAAATGCCTCAGTGTGACAGAAATGACATCTGTCTCACTGCGCCTCAGATTATTATGCATCAGGTTCTGACATGAAGAGCACATGATCTTGCTACAAATCAAGAACCTTTACTGAAGCTGTAATCTGCAGAATCATTGAGCTGTGAGCTCACAGATTGACATTAGACAGAGGTCACTACAAGCTGTGAGATTTGAGTGTCATCTCATTTGCAACAGTAGTATTTTTCTGTTGCGTTGACATGAAATGTGAACAACTAAGCTGATGATTTGAACTTTTACTAGTATCTCAGTGCATACTGAATTCATGCATTAGATGTTAGAGAGTGTGTGTTTGCAGAGCAAAGCCCTTAGATCTTGATATGCAGTCAGCTGTGAAATAACAATGAAATTCAAGTTGTGCAAGATGAAGTTCACTGCTATCAGATACATCTTTTGCTAGAGAAAGACTCTTTGAGAGTGCATGCAGAATATTCATGAACAATCTCATGTCTAGCCTTGCCTTTGTGATGTGAAGGAGGTGAGCAGGTAGAATAGCATCAGAAGTTGAACAAGCTAGAGTACCTGTTGGAGGGGTAGAGGTGCCATTCGCGCAGGGAGCCACTAGATGGCTTGGAGTGCTGCTGGACAGCAAACTGAGCCTGAAGGCTCACTATAAAGACCGGCTTCAGAAGGCTCAGAATGTGGAGAGATGCCTAAGAGCTCTGTGCAGAACTCAGGGGCTCCCTCCAGGCCTTGTCTGGCGCGTCCAGAAGGCCACTGTGCAGGCAGTGGCTCTCTATG
>PDNB01000262.1:0-34048 GCA_002573585.1 Helicocarpus griseus UAMH5409
GGGGGGGTGGGGAACTGTTTCTTTCTTCAATCAAGTGCTCTGAAATACAAAATGGGCGGCGAAGATTGATTGACTGATTGTGTATACATGTACATAACCTTGCATACATTGAGACATGGCGGGCAAATTGTTCTTTTGCGCTTGTCGTATATAGAGATGGCATGGCGAGGGATGGGTCGCGGGTCGGTTGGTTTGATTGTTCAATGTACATGTACATGTAAAATATGATGAACGTTATGACATTTAGCATATATATATATATATATATATAAGGTCAACATGATGCAATCTCAAAACCTCCCAGGAAGAAAGAGGAGTAAAAAAAAATTTGAAACTGCCCATCGGTCAATCAATCCATCGCGACTCAAAAAATACTCAGAACAATGCCTACTCAGATATAGCCCCTTTCGCGACCAAATTTCGTCCCAATTGCCCTAATTCGAATTCTGATACCTTCCGCAGCTTCCATAACAATCAATACATAACCCATCCAGGTAGGCAAATAGCGAAACCGAGAAAAATGCCTAAACGAAAGATGGCTAGAAAGCCCGGGGGAAAAAAGGCCACACAATAAATACATAAACTACCTCCATACCACCCCGACTTTATCATTTCGCGACAACAAATAAAAGCGAATGCAATTTCCGTCTCCCAGATATTCCGACATTGATTCCCTGATAACGCCATCGCCCCGTTCCGCATAGATGGAGCGGTAAAAGGCAAATAGTAAAATAAAATAAAATAGAAACCATTAAAAGAGCCATGACAATCTACCCCGCCCGTGCCCCTGATCCACCGCCACCGCCAGCACCACTCCTCCTCCCACTCCCCCGTCTCCCACTCCTCCCAGTAGGCGGCCCCCTCTCCCTCGCCGTATCCATAGTCACCAACGCCGACTCCATCCCATTCCCAGATCCCAACCCGCCCCCACCGAACCTGCCCACCCCTCCCAACCCCGCCGCAGCCGCACTGGCCGCCGCATCAGCAAGGACAGGGACGCCTCTTAATCCCGGCCTTGTTCCGCGGTCGCGGTCTCGTTCCTCGCCGAGCGGGCGGTTCAGCCAGCCACCATTGACTTCTAGGATGTCGATGACGGGGAGACGGTGGGGTGGAGTGTTTGTGTCGCTGCTGTTTGTCGATGCGGGGGGTGGTGCGGCGAATGTGGATGTGGATGTGGATGTGGAGCTTGCTGTTGGGTGGAGGCTTGTTGCGCCTACGGACCTTGTTCTGGTGGCTGGACCTGGACGACTGCTACTGATGGCTTTTGCTTTGCCCTTGCCCTTCCGATTGGGAGAGACGCTGATACCGGTGCCGAGGTGGGAAGTGGTAGGGGGATCGGTGGTGGATATGGCGGTGATGACGGGGCAGTTCTTGGGGCCCATGAAGGATTCCTGCAGAGCGAAGGCGTGTTTGTAGTTGTCTGAGGCGCCGAGGCCGACGTAGTGGTGTTGGAAGCGGCGGCGGGCTTCAGGGATGGTCTGTATGAATCATTGAGTTAGGAAAGGTCATTTTTCTTTTTCTTCGCGCGAGTACTAGATGTTATGTAGTATGTAGTGTAGATGGGAGAGAATAGTGCAACTCACCTCATAATTTGCCATGGCATGGGTCATCAGCAGCTCCTGATCCATCAGTATGCTGACGGAGGCATGGCGACGCTCGCGCAGGTAGGACTTGAACCGCGAATGGTTGCTGAGGGGTGGATGGATGGGTATGTCCGTCACAGAGCCAAAAAGGGGTTGCGGTTGGGTTTGTGGTGTGACTGCAGGGACTGTGCGGACTGTGTTTGTTTTAGATTAAGAAAGGTTAATGAATCATTGTTGATGAGAGATTGAGTAAGAGAAAACAGTTAATTAACTGGGATATAACTGAAAACACAAGTTATGTGTCGCATAATTCCCCTCTGTATCATCTCATCCCATTCATCACTAAGTAGTGAATAAAACAAATAAGAAGAGCACAACTCACCTCCTTCCTCAACTTCCATCTGCTCTGCCTCCTCCTCATCCTCATTCCACTCCCCATCCGCATCCCCCTCATCATCCCCATCCATATCCCCCTCCACGCCAACACCGCCATACCCCAACATGGTCCACATATCCCTGAGTCGTGTCTGCGCCAACGCCAATTGCGATTGTGCTTGGGCCCGCTGCTGCGCGTTGGTGGCGACTAGAAGGCGCGAGCGTGCAATGTTGACGCGGTCTGTAGCGTCTACGATGAGTTGGCGTGTTGCGGGTGGGAGATTGAGGTCGGATGGATCAGGAGGTTCGTCCATTGTGTATTGATTTAGTGCTAGATACGATTGAATTGGATTCGGTGAGTGGGTGAGTGAAATTCAATGGCGAGTAGATGCTGTCACAGTAGAGCTATTCTGAAGCTGTATGTGTGTGTGTGAGTGACAGATAAACTAGCTAGACAGCTAGATATTCTAGCTGAAACCAGCTATGAACATTCACTCCAGTCTAATAAGTTTGAAAGATTGATATCTTTCTATGACCTTGTGACAACTGGCATGCACCTTCAAAACAGAGAAAACAAAGATTAGCCAGCAAGCCAATCAAGGTAAATAATCACAGAAATGAATAAAAAAAATGAGGTGCATACATACGGTTACCTAGGTGCCCAAAGTGAATAGATATACCCCCCACACACCTCCCAAATCACCCTATCAGCCCGAATTCCCCCAAAAGCTTCTTCCAATCCTACTGTCTCTTACTATCCCAGTCCCGGAATAATTATCCAGCTAAACGGCTAGCTAGCTGTAAGCTTGAAAGCTCGAAAGCGCGGGGCACAAGTTACAACACAGCTCAGTAGTAGCTTAGCAAGCTACACAATTGGGTTTTGGCCGGCAAGCGGTATCCCACTTGGGAATGGACAGCTGCTTAGGAAGAAGAGGCGGACGGTGTTGATGTTGATGTTGATGTGATGTATGATGGTGATAGTGATGATGCGCACGGCGATGTCATCGTGTGGAGAAACCACGCTAGGCTGGAATTGGACTAGCCTGTGGACGTATACATCCATGGATCTACCTAGTAAGGTTGATGATTATATCAATCAGGGTAGTAGGTACTGTGGAGCAATAATGATTCCTCCAAGGGAAAGATTCAAGTTCCTCAAGCCCCTATGTTTGATATCTCGGATAATCAGAGTCCAGATCATAGCCCGTATGGAATGAACAAAAAAGGAGAACAGTAGTACTAATATACAAAAGATACTAAAAAAGAGTAGTACCCAATCCAGCCCCGGCGCCTGTACCGCGATGCTGCTCATGTAGTGTACGTACCAATCGCTATGATATACAAGAAGGTTGCAAATGTAAAGTGTCTTTAAGCAATAAACAAGCAGCGAAAAAAAAAAAGAAAAAGAAAAAGAAAAAGAGAAGCCGTAAAAGAACCCGGTTCATTTTTCTCGTGAATATCGGTACTCAATCAATCGTGTGTCATGTCATATCGCCGTCAACACCCGTGCATAAACGAGTTCCTCGGCCAGTTGTAATTTGTATCCGACCTATTTATTAGACAGATGGTAAGCAACCAGTACTAAAAGCATCTAAAATAATAAAAGAGATAACACATACCACCTCGTCAAATTCGGATTATCATAAACATCCCGATGCCTCCGTATATACCCCGTAGTCTCATATCCAGGCGGGTCACACGTAACGCTCTCCTCATCCGGATCCTGGTAGATCCTCACATAATCAAACCGCATAGTGGCCGGCATCAACTTCGCTAATCCAGTCATATTCAAAGCCGCAAACGAACCTGACATGCCGAAATTCATGATGAGCGCCATGGGCTCGAGCGGTATCACACGCTGGCCCACATTGCCGTTGGGGCCGAGGGCGCGCGCGTCTAGCTTCCACGTCTTGTCCGCGCCAACGAACCAGGTTACCTCGCCCGTTTTGCCGGGTTTGTATTCAAAGGCGTAAACTTGGTAGGCCTTGTCGTCATACCAGTCGTTGTTCAAAGTGGTGATGCCTGACAGCGCTTCTTGATAGGGTCCGCCGCGATAACTGTTTATGGCCGTTATTTTGGGGTTGTACAGTTCGTAAAATTCTGAGAACATGCTGTCAGCAAAAGGATGAAAAAGGGAGGAGCAGTTGGAGGACAAACCAAAGTTGGGCATGTACCACACATCAAACGGTGCAATTTGTGCGCTCTGCGACACATCACCTACCGTCGACGGCTTAGTCTCATCCAGCGCGTGTACGCTCGCTTCAATGACGTCGATTTCAGGGGCACTGCGTGATTTCCCCGGGTTAGGATGATCCTCTCCGGCGCATGTGCAAGCAGGGAGTCTCATGCCAGGGAGGAAGCTAATCCCATCTGTCGAGCTCTGGTTGGGAGTAATGCCGGCGTCGCATATGTTGTCATAACTGTAGGGCCACATTCCCTCCGTGGTAGCGGCATACCCTGGCCGACCCAGATTGCCCATCGCCCAAAACCCAGGCCAGAAGCCCGATGTGTCACCTCTTCCAGGAAGTGAAATACTGGCTTCTAATCGCCCACCAGTAAAACATAGCTTATTCCAAGACTGGACCATGCCAGAGCGATAATTCAGCCCATGGTTCTGGAAAGCGTCGAAGCGAATCTCGAGTTTACCGTTTTTCGTCGTCACGGCATCGGGGTCGTACCACTGGAAAGGAAAGTTAGCTGTAACTCAAAAGAAAGACAGTCCAGACCGAAAGAACTGATTACACACCTCCAGATCCTGCGTAACTCCATACCAAATGTCGACCGCTTGAAAGAAAGGATCATCCCCATCGTAGAACGTCCGTCCATCCTTGTTAAACTCGTCCGAAAACTAGCGGCGACGGTTAGTCTTGGCATACAAAATTACCCGTCCAGAGGACTTTTCGAATTCCTACCACCAACTTCCACTCTTTCCCATCCGCAGATATAATTGATTTTGCAGAGTCCGGCGTGTCCGGGTCTATAAGGGTTGTCCGAATGTTTCGAAGATGGGGGATGGGCCCAACGTCCAGACACATCGGGTCGTCCGCACAACTTGGGGTTTCCGGGTCTGTCAATTTCCGGACGAACGTCCTGTCAAACCACAAACGTTAATACGATCAATATTCTGAAAATTCCGAATTGACGCGCATACAAGACCGGATAAACAATAAAAATCACCAAAACACCGGCGACAACAGCCACAAGCCCAAATACATTCATGGTACCTCTTCTGCTGCAGATGTTGCAGTCTCGCTCCTTGTCATTGGGGTCTGGATTATGGAGGTAATCGTCCCTTTCAATGTCCTCGGGATACACCAGCAAATTTTCATCCGGCATTATCGCATATTTCTCCATGACGGTCTGTGTATTGACGGCATTCTCATCGGTCTCCGCCCTGGAGTGACTCCCGAGATTGCGCAGCGGACTAAAGGCGAACGCTCGGCCGTCCCGACTGCCATTATCTGAACTCCAACTTGTCCTTCGCGAAGATAGGTTTGAATGGTCTGTTGAGCCATGGCTAGTATCTCGAAATCGATGTGGGGGATAAGGGAGCGCTAGATGATCCGAGGAGTCGTTGCCCTGTGACGAACTAGGTCGAAAGGCGGGGGAATATGGGCGCTGCGGGGGAGTGATTAGGGAGAAAGAAGAGGAACTTGGATCGAGAAATGGATTTGCCTGACTGGAACTCGGGTTGGACTCGAGAATTGATGGGGACGGTCGACGAAGGCGATTCCGTGGCATGATGACTATGGGCTTGGTAGAGGGAGAGGGAGTATGGAGAGGGTTGTTGTATATGTCGGCCCCCCGGACAGCGGTCGAGAGGGCGGAAGGGACCGGTTACAGCACAGATCAGCCGTGATGGTTTGTTCCCCCGCAGTTAGCTGCTTGATATAACTTGAACGGAGATTGAAAGGCGGGGTGTGTATTGGCGAAAAAGGTCGAGTGTTATCGAGTATACTGGTATTATTATTGTGTTGACCATACCCAAAACACACAAATTTGGAAAGACGGGATGGCGTTTCGATGCGACAAAGCCACAACCAAAGCCAGCGGATAAGAAAGATAAGGGACGCCAGTCTTAAGTAGAATATGAGAAATGCGATATCTTGCACTGAGTGACACGGAGGATGGCGATGGAGAGGAGGAAGTAGAGCAGGAGGTAACGACAGACTGGACAGCTGGTGGGAGTTCGAGAGATCAACGAGATTAGGTGAGCATAGACACTGCAGGAGATCAAACCAAACTGTATTAGAGAGAATAATAGGTGACGGTGAATATTTTTGCGAAACGGGCAGAGAACAATGGCGGGGAAGATGGTTGCTAGCGACGAGGAGCTGAGTGAGTGTGCGTGTGGGGGAGAGAGAGAGCGTATAAGTTGACACAAAGATGAAAAAAGTGACAATAATAATAATAATACTGGAGTAACTGTACAGTGTCTATGTGCCTCGATTGATGCTGGAGATCACTGATCAGCCTGTAATCTGCGGCAGATCAGACCGGGGACATCCTACTTTCCATGGGTGTAGCAGAGTTTTACTGGGACTAAAACGACCAGGGACTGTTCCAAATTCCTGGATGAAGAGGAAGAGGAAGATGGAAGAATGAGAAGAAGAATGTAGAGAAGAAGGTAGAGAAGAATGCTGGAAAACAGAGGATATTAGACATCATCAGTTAATTTACCATGATATGATTATAAGCACAGATTCTGTGACACGCCGGATATTATCCACGGAGACTTCTTCTATATTTGATCATGTCTAAATTCCTTTGTCTAGACCTCTGCATTTTCAAGACATGTTCCACGTAGTGACGGGGATTATAACAACTTATTAGCACCTACGGAGTAGTATCTACTACTATTATATGCTTAACACTCTGGCTGTGTGCGGGATATAAATCAAACACTTGCTTATTATTATTATTATTATCTGGCCCTGCAGCCCGCCAGCCTGCCGCTTACTTACTTACCGCCTCAACCCAGACACTGTCCAGTGTTCGACGTTCGTTCTCTGAACGCGGCTATCAAACAAAGCCCCCTGGGTCCTGGGCCGCCTGTATCAAGAAACATAAAGAAAGGAAATAAAAGGTACGTGGCTCTAATTCGTCAAGAATTACAATTGATCTCCCGCTAATGATTAAGGCCAGAAGCCTATCTGCGTTCTTCGTATAACTTTATCACATCAGCTGCTGGCTATTGGCCGTCTGGGATCCGTTTGGTGGATGATGCGGGTGATGTCAGATCCTTAAATATCCCTATTTCTGGTGGGATTAACAAATGATAGGATGCCAGGACAGACATCATGCACGACTGTTCACAGTTACACATACAGCACACATAATCCTGATCATCGTCGTCATCATCGCTGAACACGAAGATATAACCCCGTTTCCTATCTTCCGAGGCATCTATCTGTCTGTATTATTGATATCCAAGAAGAGCTTAAAAACGCTCTAAGGAAGACGCATGAACAGGTAATTGAGAATGATTTGATTACATCGAAAAGAAAAGGCGTATACAGCCTTTTGCTTTCTGGTACCGCAAAAAGGGGTAAGCCAGAACATACCTAAATGCTTCCATGGTTCAACAAAAGGGGTCAACCGATCTTTTCCAGGGATTCTGCGGGAAATATAAAGGATAGCAGAAACAGTACCACTAGAAGAGGAGCATATCATCATCAATTATCGAAAATAAATAAAAAAAAATCAACCGGTATGACAAGACACTCACACCTAATGGCTTCTGCATCCAAAATTCCAGGATATAATACCGAACATCAAAAAAGACCAACGAGGCCAAAGTTGATGTCTCGAGTCGAAATCAAACCTTTGGAAGAAGAGGAGATCTTCTCTTGCTGATATCGCGGCAATTCTCACTAATCATATACAGATTCAAACCAACAACCAACGTATACAACTCAGCACTAAGCTGCTCCCATTCTGTTTCACCGGGGACAACAACACCAATATAATCCACCATCAAGATATTCGGCCACTTCTCGGGACTCATATTATTGACACCCTTCCAGTACAGCACCGGATTGGCCCCGTTGACAGAGAGATTCTCAATGCCCTCAAAAGTGGTCTCAACAATGTCTGCCGACACGAGCCATTGCCCGTTGAGCAGTCGGTTGTCTTTATTACTCTTCCTGTCTACACCCTGCCAGTCTGCGATCTGGTCATTGGCCATCTCTCGAATATCCTCCTTCTCAGACCAGTTGTCCCAAAAGTCAACCATAGTGGCAGAGTAGATGCCGTCCTTGACTGAATGCTTGGACGGTGCTTCTTTCAGGTTTTTCTCGTCCAAGAGAAAGACGACGCAGCCGTTGCCACCGTTTCTATCCATAAAATACGAGGCCTTTTGTTTTTGGAATTGAACCTTGGTATCCATATCTGGACAGCGGTTGTTCACCTTCTTGAGCTTGTTGATGAAGTCGTGCCAAATCTTTTCTCCCCAATAGACGGGCCCGAGACTCGGAACTTGTCGTAGACCAACGAGATACCGGACGCGGAAAAAGATGACTTCGCCAGGGTTCTCGTTGGTGAAGTTGTTGATCTCTAAAATGACCTGGTCAAGCGACTCGCCAGTATTGCCCACTGCAATCTCAGCCAATTCATCATTTACATGCATCGACCAAAACTCCCAGCTGCCATCGTCTGGGACCGGATGGACGGTTCCAATACGAAGATCAAACCACCGCGCACCGGCTTTGAGCTGGCTATAGATGTTGATGCCCTGAGTCTGGGTATTTTCCTTCGTGCCGATAGAGGTGATCTTCCCGCTAATGGTGCTCATCGCGGAATCATGCGTGCCGGGTAGAACTATATGCTGAATGTCTCTATCCCCAATGACACTGTACATTCGCCTCATCCAGTTGCCCGGGCCGTGCTTCAACGATGTGGTAAAACCATATTCCTCACTGCCCGTGATGACCAGCGTGACTGGTAGTCGTTTATCAGGGAACTTGTACTCCCTTCTCCCCAAGCCCATACCAGTGAGATCAATGACAGCACGCCTTGGATGCTTATCCGGAATCTTCGTGGTTGCCTTGACAGAGAACTTCTTATCCGTACCCTCGATTTTATAGTATGCCTCTCCGTTAGTGTCCACTGGAGTATCGCCAACGTCCTCGCTGTATTCTGCGAGGTTTTGGCGGGCACGGCCTTGGGGACATCTCCAAAATCGAAATTCTTCATCTGATACGAGTGCTTGTCCTCGAGCCTGAACCTGTACGGGGTCAGGTTCACAATAGTGATGTACTGGGAGCCTGGAGAGCTGTCTGCCTCGTATATCCCGTCCGGCATGTCTTCGTCGCTATAAGTTTTGTCTTTCGGGCTGCACTGGCCATTATCATCCCTTATGGAGAGAAACTTCGCGTTGTTGGACGGACTGCGATTGAATTGGCTGCATTCGCCCTCGCAGTCGGTAACCGGTTGACCAAGAGGGATAGCATAGATTAGCGGGAAATTGAAGCAGGCCAGCACGGCCAGCAGACGGTGAGTCCTCATTGTCTGACTTAAGGCTGAAAAGCAGAATAAAAACACTCGACGAGAACGGGGGATAGGAGTGCTTGCGGTAAGGCCGCAAGAATTGAAATGGACAGCCATTCTCCAAATTGGGCGAGAACGAGAAGTTATAAAGACCTTGTCGCACGTCTCGTTCGTAGCCCCGTGCAGCCGCATACACTACGTCTCCCTTCATCAGGGATGGAGGTGGTGCTAGCCGTGCTCGTTTTTCGTCAGGGGGAAGCCTTGGATAGGCCTTGTTCGGGAGATCTAATCATCCTCAAGGATAAGTTTATCTATTTTTTTCATACCCCATATGCCTAGCTTTGCATGCCGGAATCCATCTGACGGATGTTCAGACAGGGCTTATTGGACTGGTCAGAGTTCTTGACTCACTACCGCCAAGTTGCTGTCATGTTCGCTGCCCTCAGAACTAATTACCTCAGACTAGTGTGGACGAACGAATTGGTTTGAGGAAATAATGTAACGGTTTCGACTGGCGGTTTTTGAACGAAACTTGAACGGGGCGGGGGTGATAAGAGAGTTGCATCACCAGTGGTTTCTGAGTGGGCTCCGTGCCGACGGCAACGGGGGTGAGAGTGTAGATCGCGCCTTAGTGGCATTAGCTGGTGGTTTTCGAGATCGGGGATACCGATCCATTCATCTCCCTAGGCTATATATAGAGCGTGTAGCCTCATGAGGACCGAGAAGTCGCGGGGCAGGCGATCATTGTGACTTCACGCGAAATTATATAGCCCCGCTACCTCATGTTTGGCCTATAATGAGAGTTCAAGAGGGTATCAGAAGATGCTAAATTATTGGACAACCTCCCATCTATACTAGTAGTATCTTCCTTGCTTGATACTAAATTGAGGCGGTTGAAGAACCGACTGATATGTGCGAGGGGAATAACAGGATGGTCAGTCGACCCCCAAACCATGCTCCTCTGAATGGATAACTTGACCCATCAATATCATTGACTCTGATAGCATCTTGCAAGCCTTTAACTCAAAAACACAAGACGTAGTTCAGCTAGCCTTGTTACTAGATTTGCTCAGGACAGCATGGAGAGAGAATGCGGTGACGGTTGGCATGGTTTTTGACCACCAAAAGTCGCTGTGAGAGTTTTAGAAGATTGGCAGGAGGCTGCTGTAATGTGATATCAAAATGATCACTCCATGAGGAGTCTTTTCTCGCTACATGTAGATTATATCTTGAAGTTAAACAGGCAGTTCATTCCACTCTTTCTGTTACTGAGTCTTTTGTTTCTTTCAGTGGCCATGCGATCTGCACAATCATCTTCGTTCAACATACCCGTCCAGTTCATCGAGATCATAATCCTAAGAAGCAAGCACTCATCCGTCCATTTATTTGAAGGTCTTCCATATTGCCTGATTCTCACTTTTGACAGTGGATCCATATGCAACGGAACCTGAACATATACAGGCCACTGACTTGTACGCGGATATTCCACTCTGCGGACGATGCCGTCCCAAACCAGGCGATTTTCGTGTTGATCCAAAGCACATCGGGTCCCAATATTTAGACTCGATGCAATACTGGGAGTAAGTAGCTGACCTCTGCAACGAATATGTCCGCATGTATCCGGCAGACGATGGCCGCCGCAATTTGTTTGTCCTTGGTAATGTCATATTGAAATCAAGCCACCTCCATGAGGAGCAAGAGATTGACTACTCCTTCGCCGACGCCAATGAGGTCGCCGCCATTTCTGTTGCCGAAAATGTACTCAGCAATACTAGAGTACAGGAGATATAGTTTCGCTGGCAAGGTATTCATTCCCACGATGCTTTGTTTTGATATAGTTGAAAATACTGAAGCCATTTCAGGTCCGCAGCCACTGAGTACTGCTCATCCAAGAAAGGCTCCCAGGTGTTGGTTTCGCAGTTGCATCCATATATCTGCCAAAGCCAAAAGCAGTCCTTCAAAAAGCAGGCACGAGTGATACTTCGACAGCTGCACACCGTCAAGCCTAAAAAGGGGTGTGAGGTTCGATCCCATGTCGTTCAAAACCCTGGGATCTTCAGCAATGGTCGGATTAACCCTGCGAAAGGGGAGATTGTGTTTTCCGTCTCCAATACCGACCCGGACTTGGGTTTTATGCACAATGGCTTTACTCCGTCCAACATCATCCTTGATAACGACAAGATCGTATGACTCATCGATTGGGGGATGACTGGGTTTCTCGGTTGGAAGCCGGCTGGCGAAATTCATTCGAATTATCTGTTATAACGCCTTAGAGGGAAGCATTTTGTGAACGTTTCGCTGAGCGAGGAGAGGCTGATTGATATTATGTTATGGAATGACCTTATGATATTTGACGCCCTGGAAGTCAAGGTTAGCTGATGTTGACCCTCCACAGGATGACTACTGTGAATACTTTCTCTTCAAAGAAAACTTACTGACAATATTAAGGCTGATGTCTTAGCCGGGCTCCGCAATGGTAAGGGGTTCAGTAGAAGGAGAAAAGAAGGGAATAATCACTGCATGAGCTTGTGAACTACATTAAAACTTTAACTAGGGCGCTTCTTGTGCATACTATGCTCATACCCAGGGTAGTATCTTGTCCCGTAGCACATGCCACTCGGATATTCCGTGCATGCAACCCAGACTGCAACCCAGACCGCAGGAAACTCGCAAAAAACACACGTCGATCAGTACTCTGAAAATGGTCTGTCTGTATATTAAACACTCACATGAAGAATATGTATATCATCAATGACATCATCCTCAAGCCCGATCCCAACTAGCCATCCATCAAGGGTCGAGAGGCAAGCCAACAAAACAAAAATCAAAGCATGGAGAAACACCTGATGCAAATACTACTGAATAATCAAAATGAATCCAATGCGATAAAAAGAAAAAGAAAAGAAAAAAGAAACAAAAGTCCATTTAACTCTCCACGGCCTTCGCCCTCAACCCCACAATCCTCCCCTCCCCCCCTTTTCTTTGCGCGCCCTTCTGATCCAGCCCGATAACCCAATACTCCACCCTAGTCACATCCATCTGCACCCGATACACCTTAATCTCGCCATTGCCATCATCCTCGCCCATCGCCGCGCGCACCGCATGCATGACAGTCGCATACTGGTTCCGCGGATCAAAGGTTGTCGGTGTCATAATGGAGACTTCAATGTCCTTTGCGGACGCGAGGTTTGCGTCGGGGAGGATGAGGGATTTGAATTGTTCTGATAGGGTTTTTTGGCAGTTAGTATCCCATCACTTGACTAGAGAGGAAGTAAAGATGTGCAGTAGAGGGGTGTTATAAGTACCAGCACTAGGCCACCTCCCCTCCCCCGCGCCCTCCCAGACCAGCGCGACGGCTTCAAACACCTCGTCCGTGTCGGAGATATAGTAGCTCTCAACGTCGTTGAGGACGGTGGGGATGCGCTGCGGGTCGTCTGCGGTTTTTGTCTGCAGGGCTTGCGAGGTGTGTCGGGGGTTTGACTGGGTTACGGAGTCGGTGTTGGAGGGGTCTTGGTTGGCCTTCTCGAGGAAGGCGGCGTAGGCGTCGTCCGAGGACATTGTGGGGGTGTTTGTGTTAGGTGAGGGTGATGATGATGATGTTGAGGAATGTGAGGATGTGAGGGTGTCTTGGTGGTTGTTGTAGTTGTAATTGTAGTTGCTGTTGCTGAAATACGAGGAGGTAGAGAATGCGATTGAATGTCTTGGTGGTGGTATGACGTTGGTTGTGGTTGTGGTGGGATGCTGGAGCTGTGCTGCTGCCAGGGACGGGGGTGATAGTAGTATGTAGTAGTACTTCGTTCCTCTTTTGATATAGGGGTTGTGAAAGGAGCAAGGCCTTGTAATTAAAAGTCTGGAGAGTTGGTTCCTCATTACTTTTTCCTTGGATTACACTTCTCTCCCGGCCGTTTCTTTTATACTGCGCAATATTTTGTTTATCATGACGTTTACTTTTTTTGATCCTGGATGAGGGCAGTCACGTGCTTGGTAGGCATTGACGTCATCATCAAGACAATATCAGTTCTATATCTTTGAAGTATATGGCGATGAGAATCTAAAATATACTCTGTACCCGTAATTCGGACTAGCGAGATAAGAAAAGCCCCAAGGGAGCATTTGCTTCCGAAAATCCCTTACATAGCTAGTATATGGCTGTATTTGGGATTGCGAGTTACCAGCTCTTCTTCCCAGGGGATGCCCAATCCATCGAGGACCAGGTAAATCAACCTTTCCTCCGTATCGCTACCAATATCCTGCTCTTCAATTGCCGTGTTTCTGTACAAGTCTCCTCATAATCCCCACGGCCCCCGACCTATACGAGCCACCAAACAGCGCATAATGGTTGAGATGATGATACCTGCGTAGCCAAAGTCAGTCCATCATTTTGCCCCCAATCCAGCAAGCGCGCCAAATATGAAGGCAAAGCACAAATAAGAACGTCAAAGAGAGAAAGCAAAGAAAGACGAAAAAGAAGTAAAGACTCACAACTCATATAACCGAACGCGATCCTCATACTCCCCCACCGGCTCATCCCTCGGACACAGCTTATAATACCCCTCCAAAAACCTACCCCCAAACCCGCCAAACATGCGCATGATCCCCATCTCAAACTCACCATGCCCATAAAACGCCGACGGATCAAATATCACTTCCTCCACGGGTCTTCCCCCTAAGCTCCCCTCTCCCGCATTCCCAGCCCACAAATCCCCATGTACAACAACTGGCGTCACCCCTTCCCCGTTATTTAAATGCCCATCGCCAAGTAGTCTTGGCACCACACGCGAGATTGTCGTCTCAGCAAGCTTGTGCAGCTCAGCATCGACGCCGTTCTCTGCCTCGGCTCGCTGCAATATGAATCGGAGCCGGTTCTCGGCGTAGAACTCAGCCCAAGAGGACTTGTAGGAATTGTCTTGGGGCGTGTCGCCGCAGCAGGTCGTGACGGGGAAGCCGAATTGAGGAGTTGAGTAGCCCGCGGGGATCGGGGCAGGGGTTGTGTGGAGCTGGGCGAGCTTTTGGGCGAGGGATTTGCGGGGCAGTTGCTGGAAGGGGTCTGAGGGTGAGGACGAACTTGAATTATTATTGTTGTTGTTGGGTTTTGTTGAGCGCGAGGTGGAAGAGGGGGCAGAGGAGTCGAGGTAGTCGACGACTAGGAAGTAGGTTGAGGGGGAAGAGCTGAGGGGACCCCAGCCAAACGATTGCGGGCAGAGGGTTGGCACGATGGAGTGGATGGCTTTTAGGGAGGCGTCTTCGCCTGTTTCGTTTTTGTAGGTATTGTTATTAGATGATATTGTTATTTAGATATAGTAGATAGGAATGATGCCCACCTTGCACCATCACCTTCCCCTCCTCCCCCGCCGCCGTCTTCATGAAGAAGCGCTTCTCGCTGCCGTCGGCCAGCTTCGTGGTGATTTTGGCCGCGGATGCGCTGCTGCAGCCACCGCCTGCGCGGGTTACAGTTGTACTCGCTGCGTCCAATTGGAGCAGGTCCATCACTGCCTGGTCCAGCTTCATGGCGATTGCCAATGGGTGCGTTTATATATACGTGATTCGAAGGAAGCAGGATTAGATGCGGGGACAATATGCTTAATGCGGTAGTATTGGATGCTGTTGTTGGCAAGACAATTGACAAGGATATGGATATATAAAGTAGTATTCTCCTGAGTTCAGTTACTGGTCATGGAGATGGCTCATGAAACTTGCTCTACCAATACTGATATTGGAATGTTGGAGGTTGGCCGAATTATTGACGATTAAGTAGGAGAAATGGTGCTATGACGCAATGGCATTCAAGCAATGCTCACCGAACACGAAGAACAAAATCTGCATGGCCGCGATGTTGTCCATGTATGCATCTAGATGTAGAGGGACAATACGAATGATAATTAGCTTCCAATTGGTTGTTTTTCGCTATATTGAAAATGGTCCGTACAATATGATCAATATCAACGAAAGACGTGTGTTTAAGCCAACCAGACTACGATATATGATACGACGAATGGTGAGATGCGAACAACGCTACACGAAAAGACATTGGGAACGTCATTAATACTCCTATTCATGTGGTTACAGAAATGAAGAAGTTCTTACAACCGGTCGTCAGGTTTCACCTCAGCTCTTATTACGGAGTTGGAAGGGAAAACAAATGAAGAATTCGTAAAAAGGCTTTTTTTTCGTTCTTCCCGGGCGTAGTAACAAAAAGGAAAAAAAGGAGTTTAGGTAGAACAGGTATTGGATCAACAAAATAATATGCATTTGCACCGCACTACACCGACCGATCGAGAAAACGGGAGAGAAAACATTTGGCAAACCAGAGCTAAGAAATTCATGCAGCAGTAGCGAGGTCCTTCTTGAGGGTACCCATGAAGGCCCGCTTCTCTGCTGCGGTCTGGAATGCGCCGTGTCCGAATTTCGATGAGGTGTCGATCCATTTGAGCTCGACCTTCTCCAATGCCTTGCGGCTGACCTGGGGGTAGAGCGTTTTTCTCAGAGTGAGAACACGCTTCTTGACACCGGGAACGGAACCCTTGAGCATGACGTAGTCGTTCTTGACCTCACCATATCGGACGAAGCCGCCCATTCTAATATTTGGTTAGTTTCGTTTCGTTAAAAATGTGCCCAATGGAAAACTTACGGTGTGATCTGCTTCTTGGAGACATCGAAGTCGGTAGAAGCATTGCCCTCATCAGAGCCCTTGCCAATGCGGTAGATCTTGTGGTTGCAAGAGGTTCTGTGGTGGTAACCGTCTTGACCGGCACGGGCAACAGTCCATTGGACGTGGGAAGGATGCCAGGCACCAATACAAGCAACCTTTCGGAGACCCTTGTGTGTCTTGCGAGGAAGCTTCTTGGTTCCCCATCTGCCGGTGACACCGTTGAAACCGTGACCCTTGGTGACGGCAATGACGTCGATCATCTCATCCTGCTCGAAAACGCTGTCGACCTCGATGGGCTTCTCGAAAAGACCGTGGGCGAAGTCGACCTTGTCGGCAATGCTGCCACCGTTGACCTGAACCTCCATGAGGTGGGCCTTCTTCTGCTTGAGGGGAGTCTTGCGGATCTGGGTGTGGGCGAGGACACGGACGACAGTGCAGTATTTCTTGATGCGCTCGAGCTCGCGGGAGACGGAGGCGCCCTTGGCTTCGGAGTGGTTCTTGGCGTACTTGGTGAAAGCCTTCTTCTTGCTCTTATACCAGTTCTTGTAGAACCGTCTCTTGAGCTCGTCGCTCAAGTGCTCAGCCCAGACGGTAGTAAGAGATCGGAGGCCACGAGGAGTCTCAATGTATCCAACAACACCAACAGCGATCATCTAGAAAGTCGGAAAAAACCCCGTGTTAGACTCGAATAATTGCTTTCGATGAAGAGGTAGGTCGATCTTACAGGAGGAGTCTCGACAATGGTAACAGCCTCGACAATCTCCTTCTTGTGCATCTTGGCACCGGGGCGCTCAAGATCACGGACGACGGTGGTCATACCAGCCTTGTAACCCATGGAGGCGGTAAGGTGGACGGGCTTCTTGGGGTCATCCTTGGGGAAGCTGTAGTTTGAGATAATCGTTCAGTATACGACCCTAACACCCGCAATTCCATCGAAAAATCAACAATTGACTGACCTCTTGACCTTTCCCCGGTGTCTCGAGCTGCGCTTCCGCGGAAGGAAGGCAAGAGAGCCTATACACGCCGCATATCAGTAAATCGCACAAAACGCACAGTTGGCTGGCTGCAAATTCGACGAGGGATGGATGGATGGATATATCACGAACCGTGCCGAGGCGCTTCGTACTTCCGGTGAGACCTAGCAAAGAGCAGAAACATCAGCAAACAGTTTCTGGGAGATCCAATTGACAGCGGCAAGCAGAGACAACTCACATCTTGACCCTGTGGTGGTTAGTTGACGAAGTGCTGAGTGTGTCCGGTCGACAAAAAACCAGAAGTCGAGTTGATATTTTGGCCCGGTTGGCGAGTGTGGGCTGAGCTAAGCGATGTCTTGGCAGCCTTGTCGTTTGCGGCTTAGCGTTGCTGCCTGAGGCCACACACACCTAAAGAACACCAAACATCTCTTGGATATTCCAGTATTTAAGACTGCTGTTAATTTACGCCATGACAGAAAGAAAGGAGTACATATATGTCATTTTTAAAATGTATCAACATGGTCATGCAGCAACTTCGCTTCAGGCCACTCTGTAACCAATCTCGGACTTATTAAGGCGTTCACTGCCTTGCCCTTTTATCTCATCCTCACGCCCTCAAGACCAAATTCCAGACTAAATACCACCCCAAAAATCATCCCCTACCAATTCCCAAACGCATACGGCTCACTCCTCATCCCCCTCTTAAACCCATCCTCCTCCGCCTTCTCCCCCCTCCCATCCCAATACCCCAACTTAACCTTCCCCCAGTCAATCCCCGTCTCCCCTCCCGCATCAACCGTCTGCCCATTGACCGCCATCAGCGTATGC
The DNA here is from genome assembly GCA_002573585.1 of Helicocarpus griseus UAMH5409. Taxonomy (NCBI): domain Eukaryota; kingdom Fungi; phylum Ascomycota; class Eurotiomycetes; order Onygenales; family Ajellomycetaceae; genus Helicocarpus; species Helicocarpus griseus. The sequence goes on from PDNB01000262.1 coordinate 17,898, forward strand.
TCCCCAATCTGCCCGTCCATAAAACAAGCCACCCCGCACGTCCCGCAGAACCGGTGGTGGATCCTCTTCTGTCCAAACTGGTAATCGCTCAGCTCGTCAAGGGAGGACGGGGAGAGCAGGTTGAAGTCCTCCTTTTGGAGAATGCGTAGCGATATCACGTTCTTCTTGAGGCACATGCTGCAGTTGCAGCGGCTGGGGTTGATGGCGTTGATATCCATGTTGATTGTGTACTTGACGAAGCCGCAATGGCAGCTGCCCGTGTAGAGCTTTTTGGAGGTTGCGATGGGGGTGAGGGTTTCGGTAGACATGTTTCTGGTTTTTCGGCTTTTTAAATTGTAGGTTGTAGATTGGATTTAGCGGGTTTGAGAGTCATGGAGAAGTGTGTTCTGGGTACAGTACATGAATAGATTTTCTCGGGAGAGAAAGTAGGCAAGCGGAGAGGCTTATAGAATTGCCAGATAGTAGTATATTGTGCTTTGCTTACTATCATTGACAACCACTTTTCGTGCCCCAGACCGGGGTATTTATACAGACAGAACTTGAACAGTTCGCATCGAAAGCCCTCGAAGCTGCTACTGAGCTCTATCGCAGGGATAGGCCGTAGATATGCGCGGATTGCTTTTACTTGTCTGCCTGGAGCTTCGAAGCAAGATCTGAGCGAATTCCCGCTCCCTCAATGTAACATTGTCTCAAAATCTCGAAATGATTGAATCATCGCCTAATCTCGTTGGAAAGAGTAGTTCAATCGCACATATACGAGCATATGCATGACGTATATGGGTCCCAGCTGAAAGTTTTGAATATAACAATTGGCCGGGGGGTTACCCTGCACCGGCTTTTCTTCTCAGCTTTGGGATATAGCAGCGTCGATGGTAGCCAATTCAAAGCGAATTCAATATGGATTCACGGTGTGACCATTACTCGATTCTTCGCCTGTATAAACTAGTGTCTCAGCAGACTAATTGTAATCTGATAGTGTGCCTGCTAACAAATACCAGAGAATCGGGCCACATAGATGATAATGCCTGCTCTTGTTCGCACATAAGCCATGTTTTTACAAAGCTGGTGCGCCCCGTGAAATTATCCGAAAGCAATAATGATCCAACAAAGTAGATAGATTTTTACCATATATATTTAAAGATTAGAGACGAGGATTGCCCTGGAATATGAACTATACTACCAACCAGCACACGGTGGAATTGTCCTTGAAGGCTTGGTGAGACTCTTCCGCTCAAGTTTGCAATTCATTTCCCGAGTTTCCGCCGTGGACATGTATGATGTGGGAAGGGCGGCGGGCATCTGCCAAAGCTTATATCTACAACGGCGGATAATCGAAACATGGGAGTATTTTACTATCATTTCTATCATGTTCTTGATCCCAACCCTAACTTCGCAAGATACCTAATACATACTTGTGTGGTAGTAGGACTGTAGCATCAACCCCGGAAGGAAACGAGTTGGAGTATTCCTAACCAATCGAAAATCTATAATTTCTCAAAAGACTCTTGGAGAAAAACAAAGGAGAGAAGACCAAAAAAGAAAACATACATGTCTGTTCATCAGTTTCTGTTCACATGACAGCCTTCGCTGAACTGGAAGAACGATAAGCTCCGTACAGGTTGTTAACAGCCCGTTCACCAACTCGCCATGGACCGTGGGCCGATCAAGAGTGAACATCACGCACTACTGCATATTCGGCGTATTTGGTTTCAGATGGAAAAATCTGCCGAACGATTGAGGGGTCATGGCTACATCAAATACTCCGTAGTGGCATCTCTAAACAAGACTTGTGGCTGGGGATTGTGGGGACGAACGCGGGATTTACTGCGTAATAAGCGCGGTTCAGACTTCAAAGCATCATGCACCACTGTTGCGAGACGGAGAGATATGTACTTTAGTTTGGCAGGGGTTGGCGATAATAATAATGAAAAGACGGGGGAAAGAGGAGGGACTGCCAGATGTTAGCCAACGGTATGAATCACTCGGAATCGGGATAGTAACATTGTATGTGGTGTGGCGGTAGGGAGTTTAGCAAGTTGGAAAAAATTTACGATAATGTACGGTAGGGTATCTTGCACATGTAGTTGACCGTCTCACCCACAATAATAATATGATAAATTGATAATAACAATTGCCTAGATTTTACTTTTTTTATTTTTTTCCTTCCCTTTCTTCCCCGTATGGGCCATGGCATGATGGCAGAAGCAGTAGTATGCAAGCAGAAGAACAAAAAGAAAAAACGAAACTTAAAATGGGATAAAGAACTGCAAATTGCAAATTGCAAAATCAAACTCTGGAGATCATCATCCCATAGTCTCCGCCTTTTCCTTTTTCCTTTCTTTTTTTTCTTTTTTCTTTCATGCGTAACAACCTCATTTTTTCCCCGTCGATCTACAACAGCTTAAAAGAAGCGGGCTCAGCCCCTCTCACCCCTCCAAGCTTCCCCTCCGGGTTCTCCATCACCAATGCCTTGTTTCAACTTCACCGCTCATCCTCATCTTTGCCGTGTTTGGATTTCCGAGCCCGGAAAGCTTGCAGCGGATTACGTTGGCTATACGAGTCTACGAGGAAAGACTTCATTGTGGCTAGTCAAAAGTTTTATATCTCATATCGCATGACATGTTGAGCAGTTGAGCAGGGCGAGGATGAAAGAGTCGTGCCATCTCCAAAATCACTTCTCGCTTTGTTGGGATCATATTTAGCACGCAGGCAGGCTGGGAGGCAACAATAGCCGCGCCTCCCATAGAGTATATAGAAGTCTGGGTTCTCCGGGCTGAAGCACACAAGGTAGCCCCGTATCATTTGCCGCCTTGCACGGGAGATCTGTGGCACATTGGATATTGATGCATCTACGGCGTCGCCATCCGATGCGATCAGCCGGTCAGAACTCTGCATTATCGGATAGGAAGGCTGCAGACATGATCTGAACTACCCGAGACTATGGATGCAAGGCCCAGATAAGGGGCCTTGTCATTGTGGCACAGCGCCACGTCGTCTGTGGCCGGCCCGGAGAGAACAGAGATATTGTGCGTGTAATACCCAAGTCGCTGTGTGCCATCGGGATGGGACGGGAAGAGGCTCCGCGTGTGTTTTTATCTAGTGTACGGGATACTTTTGAGCAGACATGTATCTTGTATCCTGAGCGGATACTTAGGTATGTTCTTGGCCTTCCCCCTCAGACATAACATACTGTAGATGATAGTAGTAGAAACGAACAGACATATCTCTCAAAAGCCAGGAAAAGCACTTTTGTCCATGACTAGTTTCTTACTTGGTAAAGAAATCCATTCAACTGTCGTCAGCTATCAGCTAACCCTAAGGAGCCTGCTTTGTGACAAGGTTCGTAGAATCCATAGTTGGGACGGCATGATATCGGAGTACGGATTTTATGTCATCATGTTAGCCCTCATAAGTTTGAGTAGGCATCTCTTTCTCAGTCACCGCATTTTATCTTCATGGGCACATTCCATGTCATTGAATCTCAAGGACTATTTGTTTTGAGACTCGTTTGAACGCTGTACAAAACCTGTTGAACCTGCTCGTTTGATCAACCTGCTGTTCTTCTCTGAAAACCATTGCACATATTGACATGAGGTTTGTACGGATAAATTCAACGCGAATTCTCTTCCATTATATCAATTGACCTATGTTGGTGAGTTGAAACAAGGGCCTTCAATTCACTTTCTGAAATAGGGAATCTATATTCAATGAAAGTTATGCTTCCCACTCCAGGCGGGATTCAATATCTCTCAATTACTACTACAGCCTACATCCAAGCACCAAGTCGAGGGTTCTTTCAGGCCGCGAAAGAAAAATTCCCAAGGGCTAGCAGTTCTACAGCAGAATTCATCCAAATTGTTTGGAACAAAGCAAAGACACACACAGTACTAGTATGTCTCGAACGCTTCAGCAGCCAACATTCGAGGGCTCAGTGGCTCGCAATATTCACGATGACGCGATACTTGGAGGTATCTATCAAAACGGGTCCTTGACGCACCAACTTTTGTACGGGATGTGCCCTCTTTTCTTAGAATTTTCACCGCCAGACACTGTGTGGCATATTTTTACCTTCAACAACGATGGATCAACTGGCCGCCAGCTCGCCCCTGACGCCACCACTATTACACCTGGATGTTACATCATTCTGGGGCCGGGTGGGCTTCCATTTCCTGTCAGAATATTAAACAAGCTGCTAACGGAAAACTAGACGGTGACCCGGTCTTCCGGATTACCGCACCACTACCACCCATGAGTGTATAGCAGACGAGGAGGCGTCGATGTTGCGCTTTTAGCTTTTTCCTCTCTCTCTCTCTTTTGGACAAAGTGCCATTGATTATATTTTTTGAGCAGACGCCGAAGTAGAGGTGCCGTGGAAAGTATATGTACTCCGTCACTACATGCCAGCTGTTGATTATTCTTGGCAAGATCTCAATAAATAAACAACTTTGGGACTGCGGCTTCTATACACTCCGACTCTATCATTGCTACTACGACGCTTCGCTCCGCAAATAATCTAAAATGGCAAAACTAGATAAAGAATAGATAGTCCTGTAGATACCAGTTCCTCCGACAATCCAAAACAAAAACAAAAAGTGGCATTTACTTCTTTAAATAAAGATTCCAGATCTCATCCTCCCCAAACCTCCTCGTCTTCCTCCTCAACATTTTCGCCCTCTCTTCCAAACTCATCCCAATCTGCTTCTTCCCCATCGGAACCATGCACTTTGCAAGATACATATAATCCTTCTGTAACAACTCGACCGTCATCATGAGATAATCAATATTGCGAAACACAAGCGCACCCTCATTGATATACCGATACTTCTTCACCATGAAGGCGACGGGGTGCTGGCGCCAGTGTCTACGCGGGCTGAGGTGGTGCGAGGTGTGGTAGCCGTCATTGAAGCAGAAGCGGTTGCTCTACATCGCATCATGTATTAGAGGAAAACGGGGACTGTTATCATCTAACCATGAAAAAATATGTCCTGACGAGAAAATAACTACCTAGTTGTTACTTACCGCGAGGTCAATCAACGTGATACTCGACCGGAAATCCGAGGTAGGATCGACTTCATCCACCAACGCATGCTGACCCCAATTCCCAACCATCAGTCCCACCCGTAGCAACACCAACGGGAGCACGAGGACGAAAACAGTCGCGCGCACATTCACAAATCTATACAATAAGTAAATAAACATGTAGTCCGCCAACTCCCAAGCTCCAGCTCGCACAGCCATCCCGTACTTTCTCCTCCGCACGAAATAAAGCGGCAGTTCTAGCCACACAAGGAAGAAGAAGCGGGCCACATAGCACATGAAATCGAACACACTGTCCCGCTGATAGCGCAGTGTTGAAGACAAATCGCCCGGCCCATTACCTTCGACGTGATGGTGCTTGACATGGTGGTAGTAATACGAGTTCCACGTGTGGCCCATGAGCGGGTCGAGTATGTAGGGGAAGAGGGTGTCGATGTACCAAAGCCGGCGCGAGAGGATGCCGCCCATGTGGATATGCTGGTGCATCATGAGCGTGTAGGTACCGACGTAGTACGACTGCATGAGCCAGTGAACAAGGGCGTGCGGCCAGGTGAAGTGGTGGTAGAGCAGTGCGGCGCTAGGGAGGGAGGTGGTGAAATACAGGAGGAGATGGGTTAGGAAGACTACGTCTGTCTCCACGCGGACGAGTTTCTGGGCGTGGTGGAGGTAGGGTTGGATGAGGTAGCGAGTAAGGGTAGGATGCAGCTTCTTGAGCTCATTCGTGTCCCAAGAAAGGAAGATGGTTGGCTCAAAGTCGTCATGCTCGGGTCTGTTTAGGTTGCTTAAATGGCGGATTGTCGCGCCGTCGTCGTCGTCGGCATCTTCACAGCCGCAGTCTGGCTTCAGTTGCACCTCGCCATCTGCCTTCGATTCATTCTCTATATCCCGAAGAAGGCTTCGAAGAACCAATAGGTCAGAACGTGTCAGGTACGGATTGATAAATTTCCCAGGCTCCATTGCATTGAGCAAAATCTAGCCAATATAACTCCTGCTGCTAAATGACAAAAGCAGAATATACTATGAAACACCAGCATGACGAAAGGAGCAGCGACAGCAGCATATTAAGTATTCCCGGCCGCGACGGACATGACAAAGACGAAGACGAAACATAACCACAGATTCAGACATTAGTTAACCAACATTATGAGATTTTCAGGCGTCTGAGTATGCAGGTCGGATGGTCCCAACAGACAGCCGTCACCTGGATTCTGGTATATTCAATGTTTTGAAGCGGTTTGCTTCTTCGCCAGTCGTTTGAGAACCTGGTCAGATGAAACGAGTCAAGCGCTTTGCAGCTGTTCCAGTTTTCTGGATACATATTGGGCGCTTCGAGTAGATGAAGCGGTCCGTCCGCGTGATATGCTCTGTCATTTCGAGCATTCTTAGATGGATACGGGGGCGGAAGGGACGTCGCTGGAAAACGCGGAGGGAGAGGGGATATATAAAAACTGGAGTATTGCACTCGTTTTGTATTTATATATCCAATCCCACCCCTCTTTTAGATTTTCAATTAGCAAGTACCTAGGTAAGTAGCCGCCGTGGCTGCTTCAACCGAGTTTGAGAAACCCAGAAAACCACAAAGGACATCGTAATTACTGCATAGAAATTTAGCGGAAAGGAAAAAAGAAAAAGAAAAGAAAAAGAAAATATGATTAAGCGAAACGAAATGCGAATCGGGCTAGGCAGCCTTTGTCGGACAATAGAGACTACGTAACATGTACGATGATTTGGACCGTGCAATGATGATGATGATGATGATGATGATGATGATTCCGTCTGCCGCATGGCGTGCCAGATGTGTTGCATGCAACCCAACGAGAAAATATAAGCGTCTGTCCGGGTTCCACATATAAAAAAAAAGAGCCCTAACAGCGGTTACCCGGCAAATCACAGGAGGAATGCTCGGTGCAAATAGATGTTACTGTACTTACCTGTCTAGATATCTACCTATCTAAATACTCCCTACAGAACTGTGTTCTTCGGGGCAAACGGCATACTGTTCTTAACCTGGTGTTGAGCCCTGCCCACTGCTTGATCAGCCCATCAGGTAACTTTATAACTCGTGGGGTGTCTGGCTGTAACAGCACATTTCTTGTTTGACTCTGGCCAACTGGAACTTTCGTGAAGAGTGTTAAGCCCGTTCATTATTATTATTATTATTATTATTTATTTTATTTATTTTAATTTTTTTTGACCGGCTGGGCATGTGTCTGAGGCCATTTACGCAGGTTGTACGGTAGATATATTACGCAGTAGTAAATTCGAGGGAAGAATACTAGAAAAGTCTCAACGTTGGCTTGTCTATGATTGATTGTTCTGTTGCTGTTTGAAGTATGTTGATGTCACGGTCACAGAACCGTTGAAGATAAGTAAGCTGCGCTGAGACAACACAGCACTGCTGATCCCCTACCCCGCCTCTGCCAGCTACGGCATATTGTATATATGAAGTCTCAATATTGAGGCTGCATATGAGACTCATTGAGGACAGCATAATAATAGAATCATGAAGATGATATGACATCTAGTTGACAGCATCAAGACATAGGCTGAGTGACAGTATATCATTGAGTAATGAGTGGCTGCTGAGCAGCTGATATAAAACCTACTTATAAATAGTGCTGTGTCTTCATTCAGAAGGCCAGCAATTCATTTCTGAATTATTGAAGTTTTTGAAATTCTCATACAAATTACTACATACTATTCTGTCTTTTCCATTACAAGAGATCTCTAGCTTGCTTGTAGACAGTTGCTTGACTAGTTCATTAAGCACGTCAAGCCCACCCATACGGCTCCCCACTTAACCTCACGTGACGACGCCGCCTGCCCTACGCTGCGGCGCCGACCGTTACAGTTGAAACTGATTTCTCCAGCTTGTCGTGACGATGCTACGTTCCAAATCCAGTCCTTTGTGCCTGTCTACCTGTCTATATATATATACTAGACACGTCATAACTGCCTTGTGGAAGAACATAGAAGAATGCAAGTGCAAAATGAAGTCTAGTCAATAATGGGCATTCTTCTGCGTCTGGGTTTCCCTGCTTCGAGAGGATCAAGTTTGAGCTTGGTTTTTTTATTTTTTTTTTAACCTTGCTTGCATGCTAAATTTAGATCGAGTGTAGCAGAGCAGCATTTCATCAGAGACTTATATATCTAAGTATCTTTACTGGGGCAGAAGCCAACCGGCACCTGAGAAAACTCGGCTGCCTTGCGTGTAGAAACCACGAAACACAGCGGGCATTTATTTGATTATAGGGCGTATTTTCATGCTAAAGACGGAGCTTCCGAGCTCACTACTAAAATAAAACCCTAGCTAGATTCCATCTGACGTGTCCCTGACAGCCACCCACCACCAGCAAACCACCAAAACCAGCCCTAGCCCTATTCAAAGACCCCCATGGGCCATGAGGCATCGGCTTGCCTTACAATAGATAGAAAAGGTAGCTGCCAGTAAATTTCTCCGCGAGTCGGGTGAAGTTAAGGTTTTCTGGATTCCGAGTTTATGCTGAGGCTTAGACATGGTATTTCAACTAATATTGCTCCCTGCCATACCTTAGCCGCGGCAGGATTTCTCACAATAATGTCACCGTTAACAAGCGTTCTCGTGTGGGCAAGTTGTCTGGATTTGGACAAGTCAGGGGAGATGGTTTCGTTGGGTCATTTAAACGTTCATCTCTGCTGCTGCTGATTGGCATAGTGGACGGCTTTAGCTTGAGAGCCAGTCAGGTGTGGAGGATGGGATGCATGATGAAACGATAGTCAAAAGAGTAAGGGTGTTTGGATACGTTGAGAAATAACAATAGAATGATGATGATGGATGACGCATAAGCAGGCTGTTGCTTGTCAGCCACTGCAAACTAACCTAAGATATACTCAGTATAAGCAGCTGTCAAATATTATCTCAGCAAGATGGACAGATGAAAGAAAGACTCGTGGTCTGTGCGTGTTTTACAAATCGTCACTCCAAGGCAATCTTATCTATGTACAGTGTATCCGTACACTGTGCATGTATCATGTATGAGGCGAGTATGTTCCACAAGGGAAACGGGACCAACAAGTTAAAACAACAATGACGGCTTGGAAAGACCGGTCTAGTTACACTGTCCCCATATATTAGCCCTTTGTGCAGAGAAAAGGAAGAAAAGGTTTCATGTTCGGATTCAGACTCGAAGATTAAAAAAAAGCCTACCCGGAGTGCGTACCTGTCACAAAGGAAAAGGGGAGAGAGATGGGGAATTCTGTCATACGTAGTATTTTTATATATATATCTGGAACATTTCAGTTATGCGCTCCCACGTAAACTGCCGCCTGCACGACCACTTTTCGCACATGCACGTAGGGATTGTAGTAGCATTTCGTGCTGCATTCAAAAGGCAACCAGTTGGATGTATGTGTTTGTACATACTTGTACTTGCTTGGCAGCAAGTATTTCCCCCCCGACACGACACCACACGGGCCGCGGATCAGTCTTGCATGCATGGAATGATTGGGGGCGGGCGGGTGTATGTATATATAGACAAGAGGGGTGTTTCATCGTTTGTGTCAGGGAGAACATCATCATCATGTATGATGTAAGGCCGATTGGGCACTGGGTTATGGAATGGGACTGGGAATATGACATGTGTTGCATGGCATAAATCAGCCGAATCAGCGGAGTGATCGAGTCCTGAGGGGACGAATGTCCGAGCTCAACGGCCTCGGGAAGCGGTTAGTTGGTGGTTTCCAAAACATTTGTCTTCTATCCATAGTGGTTGTGTATGGTAAGACTCAGTTGACTCCATTCAAAGGTTTCTACTATAATAAAAGGTATGACTATTATTGACGGCTGAGGGCTGCGTGAAGAAAAGCCGAAGAAAGAGCGTTTAAATTTGAAACGGGGGAGGTCTAAGATTTCCGAGGGATCTCCAATCAATCAATTCCCCACAATAGTAGTCGGGTCCTGCATCGATGTCAGTGCATGCTGCACAGAGGGATGCTGATGTCTTGATGGAAAAACCCGGTGTGTCAAGAGGCAGCAGGTGGGCGAGGATGATTTGTTGTGGACAAAGAATTATTATAGTCATCAGCCACAGCCACAGCCGACAGCCGTTCGCTGGGCCGTGTTCAGACTTTGACTCTTTTTGAGCCTCCACAGTCCAGCCATCTCTCCGCGGGCCCCACTCCGCTGTCCTTGGCGTGTTCCATTTCCTATCCGTTCCTTCCATCCATCCATCCAGCACACACCACCGGCGTCATAACTTGGCAGGCATCTCTTCACCACTGCTTCTATGATCTATCTGACTGTTGGCATTTACTTGAGTAGGGGATTGCATAAGTCTACTGTCAACATTATTATTATTATTATCCTTTATTTTTACAACAGATGCAGCGGATAAATTATGCGAATATTATGAGTATGATTATTATTTCAAGTGGAGCCGAGAAAAAGCTTTCATTATTTTTGCGATGTTCCAATATGGTGCTAGAAGAGCTAGCGTGCAGCAGCTGTGCCAGGGTCGGGTCTGCACGGGGGGTAGCACACGGTTCCACCGCTTGGTGTGCAGCTAGGCTGTTTAGGGTTTAGATTTAGCAGTGGGATCCACACCCCCATGATCCCGCCCCAGCCCACTTTTTTCCTTTCCTCGCGTGTTCGGGGTTTAGTCTTTGCAAATAATAACTGCCCTTTTGCAGACGCTCTATTTTTGCAAAACTAAATTGTTTTTTATTTTTATTTTTTATTTTAACATTATCTGTGCCAGGGATCGGAGTGGGCTGATTAACGCGATGTGATACTACCATCACCAAGACAAGAACAAGACAAGACAGCAAGGCCTGTGGCTGATTTGAAGTGCTGTTATTGTATAAAGGGGATGGGTTCCCACCTCATTTTTGCTATACTTTTCACCGGGGGACTGGACATTTCTTGCCTTTTTGCGATCACAGTTCTCAAGGGAAGATATATATCATGAGCATGACAGTAAGGTAGACGACTACACACGGAGCACTCCGCATTATTATGAAGAGATATTATTACTGCGGATAATTATGCCTAGAGAAGGGAAATAATAGCCAGTCAGTCAATGACTAAGCAACAATCCAGGGCGAAATCTGCATGATATACAGGATGATCACCGATCACAGAAGGGCAGAGTGCTAGAGTCGTAGCTGAGTGGTGTGGCTTGCCCGGTAGATTAAAATATATGGCACTAAGGCTAAGTCAGTGTCCACTCTGCAGCCAAGGCCAAGACACTGTGTAGACTTCAAAGTTAAGGGGCCGGGACAGAGTGCTAGACAGTGCTAGTGCAACCCATGGTGCCAGGCCAACTCTAAGCAAGCCCCCGGTGGAAGCGGCTCCATAGCAGATGCATGCATGTAGTGTATCTCGTAGACTCATACCAAGCCTAAGCCCAGGATGGGGCAGGATGAAGTCTTGGCCGGGGATACGCCGAAACTCGTTATGATTATATGGACATCTCGGCGGTGTTGCTGCTTTCTGTCGCCCAACTCAACTCCCTTCCCACTAGCGCCAAAACCTCGTTCGCGGTGTTCTCCCAGCAATCTCGCTCCCGGCCCCCTCGACCCCGTTTTCGTTTTCTTCTTCTTCTTCTTCTTCTTCTTCTTCTTCTTCTTCTTCTCTTTCTTCTCTTCTCTTCTCTCTTCTCTTTCTTCTCTCTTGCTGTTTACTCTACTCTACTCTTCTTCCAGACTGCTTGTCTTGGCTGGCGGTCTGTTAGACTGTTATCTCCCCCGTAATCATCATCATCACCAAGTAGACTTCTCTATATCCCCATAGTCGCCGCCATCTCGCTCCCTTCCCTCACCACACCTCACCTCACCTCACCTTACATAATCCCTCTCCTCTATCCTTTTCTGTCGCCTGTCTGATACAGACCAGACCACCCACCACCACCACCACCACCACCAGCATCACTCCTCATCACTACAACCACTTACCCATTCACTTCCCACCGTCGATTACTCCAATATCTCTTGGCATCCTCTTCGTCCCAGCCAGAGTATCCGCGTCTCTGGCAGCCTTGCCGAACTCTCTTCCCAACTCACGTTTTAATCCCGTCGCGTGTCGTGCTCCTCTTACCTCCAGGAAGGGCATAACTGCTATACCAAGACGTGGTCGTCAGAGATATTGGGGTAGCCGCGCAATTCATTCACATTAGCCCGCCATGTCGGCTCATCCACAGCCATCGCCGCCTGGAGGCATGCATTCTCATCATGGTGCCCTGGCTGCTCATCCACAAGCCAATGGCCATGTCCCAATACAAGGCCAGGCTCAAAAGGCCCTTCCCACCACCCTAAGCCAGAAAATCGCTTTGCTCAATGAAGGGGTCTGGCTACAGATTGGTAAGAACTCCTCTTTTCAATTAAATCTTGCATCTACCCCGTTTCATTGCGACTGACCAAGGAAACCCAAATCAGGACATCTATCCGAGCTGATGGGCGATTTGGACGGCGCAATGAGCGCATACGAACAGGCCCTACGTCACAACCAGTGGTCAATTCCTGCCATGACCTCCATATCCTGTATCCTTCGCACGCGAGAGCAGTTCCCAAAGGCAATCGAGTATTTACAGAATATCCTCAAGTTGGATCCTACAAATGGGGAATGCTGGGGAAGCCTCGGTTAGTTGTCTCGCCATTTATCCATCAACTCCAATTGAGTATGCTAACCTTGTTTACCTTCCTATTAGGCCACTGCTATCTTATGATTGACAACTTACAAGAAGCATACACTTCGTACCAGCAGGCTCTATATCACCTCAGAGATCCACAGGTTGGTTTACCCCCCTTTAAAAATAATTTGCAAGTACGTTTCTAATCATCCTGATTCTAGGAACCAAAATTATGGTACGGCATTGGCATACTCTATGATCGCTATGGCTCTCTCGACCACGCAGAAGAGGCCTTTTCACAAGTCATGCGCATGGCACCAGACTTTGAAAAGGCCAACGAGATATACTTCCGACTTGGCATAATATACAAGCAACAACAAAAGTTTAATCAGAGCTTAGAGGTTGGTTGCCGGCAATTATCAATTAAAAAAGCTGAAAGCTAACCTTACTCGTCACCATAGTGCTTCAAATATATCGTCACTGATCCGCCCCGTCCCTTAACCGAAGAGGATATTTGGTTCCAAATCGGCCACGTCCATGAACAGCAAAAAGATGTAAGCAGATCAGCCCCGCGTGATCTGTACGTTTCTCATTGATACTGACTGGTTACACAGTACGACTCCGCCAAGGCTGCTTACCGACGGGTACTGGACCGTGACCCTAATCATGCAAAGGTCTTACAGCAGCTCGGATGGCTGCACCACCAAGAGAGTAACAGTTACAGCAGCCAGGAACAAGCCATTGAGTACCTGGAGAAGTCGGTCAAAGCTGGTATGTTTTATTCTGTTATTCAGGAAGATGCATTCAACTAATTCATTTCCGATTTATAGATAACAATGACGCCCAGAGCTGGTACCTTCTCGGAAGATGCTACATGTCCCAAGCCAAATACCCCAAAGCGTATGAGGCCTATCAGCAAGCCGTCTACCGCGATGGACGGAACCCGACTTTCTGGTGCTCGATCGGTGTGCTCTACTATCAAATTAACCAGTACCGCGACGCACTTGATGCTTACTCCCGAGCTATCCGTCTGAACCCGTATATTTCTGAAGTGTGGTATGATCTGGGAACTTTGGTAAGCTTGAATCTTTTGTCACTGCGCCGCGATTTCAAGTCAAAAACTAACTTCCTTTTTAGTATGAATCATGCAATAACCAAACAAACGATGCGCTGGATGCTTACCGACGTGCTGCCGAACTTGATCCCTCCAACGTTCACATCAAAGCTCGCCTGCAGCTACTCCAAAGCGGCCACACTGGTGGCGCCAACCAGGGCAATGCTCCAGTTCCGCAGGATGTTCATCCCCAAGCATACCAGGCATCCGGTGTGGGTGTGCCTCCCGGCCATCAGTGGGGTCCTCCTGCACCAAGCGGTGGTCCCCCACCACAGGGTCCGCCAGGCCGCATTGACAACTGGGCTCGTGGTGTTAATGAGGTGCAAAATGCTCAAGCACCACCACAACGTCCTGCGCCATTTGACCCCCGCGAGAGTGTCCGAGGTCCTCAACAACCAAGCCCCCGCCAGGACCAAGCACACCCGTATCCCGAGCAAGCTCAACATCCCGGACCTCGGAAAGGAGGCCTCTCTCCATCACCAAAATTCGGCTTGGCTGCACCCAACTCGTATCCAGGCGCTCAGACTCTTCCTCAGCTGGGACCTCCACCATCCCAGCAACATGACCGGGCTGCAGGTAATGCAAGCTACACGACTAGTGGCCGGCCGCCAATGCCTCAAGGTCCCGGTCCTGCGCCGCCTGCTCCTAATGGTGCTCCTTCTGGCCCTCAACTCGCTCCTTATGTTCGCCCGTACACCCCTCCAACTGAGATCCGCCCCATCCGTGAAGAAAGGCCAGCTTCCCCGGCCTCCGCGTATGCGCACCAGTACCATCATCCACCTGGCCCACCTAGCGCTGGTCCTCAAGGCATCGCTTCCGGTGCTCCTCCCCCACCTTCCGCCGTGAGCGCTGCCGAGGCCGCTGCTCGTGAACGCGAGGAACGTCCTCCGTCTTCGATGAAACGTGGGCGGGATTGGGAGCCTGAGCAGGGACCTGTAAAGAAGCTCGAGAACGATGAGAGTCGCGCCCGTCTGAACGAGCAGGCTCCCCGCAGAATGTCCCCGTCTCAACCTCAGCTGCCATCGCCTCGTGACCTTCGTCGACGCGAGTCCTCCGAAGCTCAGCGTGAAGAACAGCGCCGTGCCCACGACAACTACCATCCTTCAGAGGCAGCGCACCACCCACCTACTCTCCCATCATTCCAACATATGCAGGGCCAGCAACCCCAGCCGGGTCCAGCAATGGCCCCAATGGCTGAAGGTTCGAGTGCTCACCAGACCGGGCCACTTCCTTCGCTGCCATCTGGTCTTGGCGGAGGTCCACCTTCTCAGCCAAAGGATGAACGGGACCGCAAGGAGGCGCCGCCTCCCTTGCAGCACGAGCCACCAGCACGCAAGATGGAGGTTGACGAAGATTATGATGACGAAGGTGATGAGGATAAAAAGGGTGGTAGCCCCAATGGTGCGGTTAATGGAAGTCAGCAACAGGGTCCGCAGATAAAGACGGATAACTCGAGCTAGGAATTGTGTTTACAAAAAAAAGCGGGGGCTGTACTTTCTTCGCTTGGGATGGGAATTTTGTGATTACTTGGTTTGTATCTTTTGACGCATGATATTTATTTGTTTCTATGTATATTTCGTAGGAAAATGCTGGCTTGCTTATTATTATTATTATTACTACTTGCGGCTTTTTGCGATTTTTTTTTCTCTTTTTTTCTTTTTTATTTTGGCTTTTGATGCTATGTTTTTGAGTCTTCTTTAGCCTATTTTCTTTGTCTTTTTACACTTTGATTCTTGCTATTCTTATTCTCTTCTTCATTTCTGATACATTGGAGATATTGCTTTACGTTCTATACTTTACTACAACTACAATTCCTGTTGTTTTGTATTCATGTCCTGAATACTACCCGACCGATTTCACCTTCATGTTTTCGTAATCATAATAAACATTTTATGGTGTTCCGTGATATGGCTATGATGTGGTTATGGCGTAGCCTTTTTGACAATAGTATCTCGAAAACCCTTATCTTCGCTCCTGTTTGCGCCTTATATGCTCAAAAAGGTAGCTTGACTGAGAGGAAGTAAGTACTAGCTAGTTCTTAACTATATATATTTGATGAAGGTAAAAGTTAACTTACTTCTTTCTAATTCAGCATAAACCAATTGTGAAAAAGCACAGTGATATTATTTAGCAGTTTGACATTCCTCCACCACGACACAGGCCCGGCCCCGCCGCGTTGGATGGAACTAGGTTACATATAACCTTTTGAAGCTCCCGACTTCCCACCCCTCCCAATAGCTTCCATCCAGAACCTACGATATCGTTTGAGCTAGAGTGTGCCTATTCATTCATCTCATATTCCTTGTCTTTCACTTACCCACCTAGTACTCAGGTAGGGTACTCTAACTGCCTTAATCAATAATGAATAATAATAATAATAATAATAATAATAATAA
>PDNB01000263.1:0-34001 GCA_002573585.1 Helicocarpus griseus UAMH5409
TAGTTAAAGGCCTGACCCGAAGCCCTATTGTTTCGGGCACCAGGGCCTTTTTTTTGACCCGACCCGCGAAAAAAACAACACTAATTGACATGTTATTGAGGCAATGAGAGCCTCATAACCTCTGAGAGAGAACACGACTGATTGTATGAAGAAAGCTATCTAGAACTAACTAATATGAATGATAGTGTGCCACGTGACCAGGGCTAGCACAGTATCCCTAACAGACACCACCTCGTATAATTCCGGTATGGAAAGGACCGAGTACCCACGTGATAAAAATTTGCTTAATCAGCTGACAGTTTTACCCAAGCCTCGGCCCAAGCCCAAAGCAGCCTAGTGTCAACCCCGTAGGCAGCGGCAGAAAATGACATGACATCGCCGCCAAATATCCTGGACGGCAGAACTGTAGAACAGACAGACAATTTATATATCCTCTTCACCCCCTATTATCATCCCCCCTATATCCCCTGTATTCCGCCAACCACCTCTGCGTCCTTTTCTTGTTGATCTTTTATACCTAGTATTGCTGCTGGTCCGCAGTCAATCATTAACATTCCCTTTTTCCGTAATTCCTCTGTCTCCTATCCCGCTTCTCTCCGACTGTTTTAATCTACCTCGTACCCCCCCCCCCCCCCCTGGCTGTTTTACCCCGACGGCCTTCAAGATGGTGGCGGATACCTCCTACTACGACACTCTGGGCGTCTCAACAAACGCCACAGAGATCGAAATAAAGAAGGCCTATAGGAAACTAGCCATAACCACCCATCCAGGTTCGTTCTTCCCCTCTTCCGCGCCGATTCGACCCCGCCATCGCTGACATGACCACCCGAACAGACAAGAATCCTGGCGATGAAACTGCCCACGAACGATTCCAGGCTGTAATTATACCTCCTTCCTCTATCTTGCTCCGCCAAATCCAAATCGCATTTTAACAACCTTATCTTCCACAGATTGGTGAAGCCTACCAAGTCCTAAGTAACGAACAACTAAGAAAACAATATGACAAGTTTGGCAAGGAGGGCGCAGTGCCCGATAGTGGATTTGGTTAGTCTTTGCTACTTTATGCTTTTGGTCTATTGGAAATTATCTGACATCTCGTTACAGAGGACCCCGCCGAATTCTTCAGCATGATCTTCGGAGGCGGTGCATTCGTCGACCTTATTGGCGAAATCTCCCTCATGAAGGATATCACGCAAACCATGGATATAACTATGCAGGCTGAAGAAGAACAGGAAAGGCAGGAGCAGGAGGAACTCGCTGAATCGGCAAAGTCAAAGCTCAACATACATGACCAGGATTCCACATCTCAAAGAAGGAGTAGTGGTGTTCCCCCTTTTGCAGAACATAAACAAACCGCCGGTTCCCCGGATTTGAAAGTTCCTTCCTCTGATATTCCCCAGTCCGGTCCTAGCTCCGGTACCAGCACCCCCCGTCGCTATTTAGGTCAACAAGCACTCATGGATAAATCGGATGAGGATGCGAGATTGGAAGCCGCTGGAATTTCCCAAGAGGAGAAGGAGCTGCGGAAAACAGAGAAGAAGAAGGGTGGCCTTACTAAGGAACAACGCGATCGCTTGGCTGCTTTTGAGCTGGAAAGAAGACGTCAGCGGGAAGAACGAATTGAAACCCTTGCGCAAAAACTCATCGATCGTATTAGCATTCTCACAGAAACCGATATGGACCGCGACGTGACCCATGCCTTTGAAGAGAAGACCCGTCTGGAAGTCGAAAATCTCAAGATGGAATCCTTCGGTTTGGAAATCCTTCATGCCATAGGTACCACGTACATCCAAAAGGCTAGTTCGTTCCTTAAATCTCAGAAGTTCCTTGGCATCTCTGGTTTCTGGTCGCGATTGAAGGATAAAGGCACTTTGGCCAAGGAGACTTGGCACACCGTCTCCACGATGATTGATGCCCAGATGAGCGCAGAGCAGATGGCTGAGCTGGAGGAGCGCGGTGGGGAGGACTGGACTGATGAGAAGAAGGCCGAACACGCCAAGATAGTCACAGGAAAGATGCTGGCTGCCGCGTGGCGCGGAAGCAAATTCGAGATCCAGGGCGTTCTCCGCGATGTGTGCGATAAGATTCTGAACGACAAGTCTGTCCGTTTGGAGAAGCGTATCGATCGTGCCCATGCTCTTGTCCTTAGTGGCAGAATATACCAACAGGTATGTTTCTCATATCCTCTCATACATATCACGTAATCGAGTCCCCGTATATCCGCTAACATGTGATTTGAACGCAGGCAAAACGCACCCCCGAAGAAGAGGGCGATTACATGGCTTTCGAGCAGCTTATGGCCGAAGCTACGGCGAAGAAGGCCAAAAATGAGAAGAAGAAGGACAGCAAGAAGGCAAAGACAGATTCAGCATCTGAAGCCACCGAATCCTCAGCGAAGCAAGCTACATGAAACTTCCCAGCAATCGGTGGCATGGGATGGATTCTGAACATATATATGAATGACTGATGAGTCGTGCACCCCCTAGTGGCTTTTCGCTATGAATCGTCTTCCTAGAAATACGCTTCTTTCCTTTTTTCCCTCCTCTGTTTTTTATAGCTTTCTCCTTAAATACCACCCTCCCGTCTTTGGCATTTTGCGTTTGATCACAGAGATGTACTGTATGTAGGTAGAATAATAATATGGCATTGTCAAGTGATTTCAGCAAAGAAGTTACTGGTGTTCCATCGAGATAAATACATAAAAGAAACTGGTTGAGTATCAGAAATTTAGTGGGTATCACTGGAGTGGAGAGAGAGCGAATGGGGGTATGTATGATAATGTGCTTTGCGCCAATGTACTGTACTGTCGAAATGCGGGGGGATATCGAACAACCCAACGTCAAATCCCAGACGAACGCCGAAATGGTATAGTGGAAAAGAGGATAATAAATTGAAATGAAAGGCAAAAGGGTGGTTTGCAAATATAACAAGCCTGTACACATTAGTCCCACGCCAATTACAGTCGTGCCACCGTTATAATAGCGTTAATACAGTAGATAAGATAGAAAAAGGAAATCCGAAGCATATGTCTAGGTGAGTTGGGTACACGTGCAGTACAAAGGAAATGAATATAAAGAAGCGAAAGCTAGTCCGAGTCCGGTAGGGAGATCTCGGATGGAGAGAGGTGTTCGTTCATTGGTGTTGGCGAGTATAGCCCAGCTATCCCAGCCGTCGGGCTCAAGAGGCCTCGCCCGCCTTCCGTTTCGCCTTCGATTTCGTCGGGAGCAAGCACTCTGCCACCAATGTCAATGTCGCTTACTTGGACATGATAGTCCAGCGCCTTTTTGCCTTCGAGAATTAGACTCTCGGTCCATCCTAGGCAGCGCTTGATGCTTTGGTTCATCTTCTGGCTGTCGATAAGCAGTTGCTGATGTTTCGTCAAATCGAGTATAAACCGCTTTTCATCCCTGGTTCGATGTTTCGCGTCGTGTTCTGTCGATTTATTGTCTGGGCCAGGGGGACAATCATCAGAAGCCGAGGACTCATTGTCACTAGAGTCGGATAGGTCTTCGTTCGCGTTGTCCACTAGTGACATGTCACTAGGTTCATCGTCTGTTTCGCTAACAATCGACAAATTGCCACCAGATACGGAGCGAGGTTCTGTCATTGAAAGGCGGCCAGATCGCGTGAGACGCCGGTATCGGCGCAGTTCAGCACTCTGCTTTCTCATCTCTCTTTCCAAAGTGCGGTTAATTGCTAGCAAGGATGAATTGCTAATCTCAAGGTCTAGGACTTTGCGCTCTCGGCGAGCATTTGCTGCTAATTCGTTCATTTTATCAATTTCGGTGTTTCGGGGCGGATCTTCCTTAGGCGGGCTTTGAGTCCCTGCTGTGGCAACAGAGCTACCTATAGACGCAGATGAGCAAGCACTGACAATTCTTTTTGGACTGCTCTCCGGGGGTGTTGCACCTGCCAAATGTTGAAGTTCACTTGACGTCAAGTGCGGGGATGCACTGAGATTTGCGACGAGATCTTGCTTCCGACGCTTTGCGTATTGCGAAGCGTCCATACTGGAGGATTTTGTGTGTGAGGGGCGTTTTGAGCCGTCAAAGGATGATGGACGACGGTCTTGCGGACTATCCTGACCAATGGCTGATGGAGGATGGGGACTCGCAGGGCTCTGGTCATGCCTGTATATCGGGGAATCTCTAGGCAGCCCGTTTGAGGGCTGTTTCGGTCGGGTCGGAACAACGACTTCTAATTGTTTTGGAGGAGGTAGCCGGGGCGTCTTATCGAACGGTGTAGTACTGCGTGAAGCATCTCGATGTGCATTTTCAGACGTGGTTCCGTTGGCATAGAGGAAAGTAGTCGGGAGACCTTGTCTCTGTAAAGACCCTCGCCGCGTGCCCATATCTGAGGCAGGAGGGGGAGACCTAGTATCGTCCGCATGGAAAAACATGGGAGATCCAGCGGAACCATCGCACGATGATGTAGGGCGGGAATGGGGTGTAAGATGTTGGGTGTCGTTGGCGACACTCTTTGCTCTAGCCAGCCTGGGCATCGATAAGGCGTTCCCATCGTGTTTTGGGGCGGTGTCGGGTGGGGGTGCTGTTTGCGGGACAGAGTTGATGACCGGCCGCAAGGGATGGTGCGATGATGGAGAGGTTTCTACAGACGAGGTATTGCCGTCCCGTCGAGACAGTCGCGGTCCCGACCGGGGGGTTACGTTCGCGCTCAAAAGAGTGCCGGAGTGACTCGAGGTCGGTTCAGGGCGGGAGACCGCAGTTCGCTGGCCAGATTCGGGTTTTCGGGGAGTGCGGGAGGGAGTATAGCCGGCGAGCTTGGGAGTCAATGGGTTCTTCGTAGGCCGATACGAAGATCTCATTGTCGGAGTGAAGGGTTTGGCGGACTGGCCGCCTGTTTGTTTATCAGGGGGCATCTTGGCGGTATAGAGACGGTTCGGGGGTAAAAGTTGGTCGTGCATTATGGCATTGTGGGGTGTTGGATAGGAAGGCGACCATGGTGGCCGGAGCCAAAACAGTTATAGGACCGTCTGGAAATGCTGAACCCAAGAGCGCAATCAATGAAACAGCGGATAGCCGTGAGCAGAGACGGGTGGGTAAAGGGGAAGTTGAAGTCGAAGTCCGATATGATATTCTGCACGAAAACATCATGGCCCAAAACGGCCTAGCGCGGACACCATATCAGATGACGATAAGACTGCTGACTAAGCATAAGATATTCAGGGGAACAGCACAGCGAGAGATGAGGAAAAGAAAAGAATTGGAGTCCATGAATTCGTCAAAGGCTATGCAAAACGGTATGTACATCGGAGCATAAATATTTCCAACAGAATAACAAAATCAAAGGGATATCCCAAGCATGATACATCCTCATATTCGTTTCGTATGCGGCAGATCAGCTGAAAAAGGGGCGTTTCCTCATGCCTCCGTCCCTCGGGTTACCAACTGGTTGTTGATGTTTGCGTTTGCCCGTAGCCAGCGACATTGTCGCGTTTTGACTCTCTAACGTGCCCTGAACAGCCTCTCTAATTGTTTGTTTGGACAGGCAGAAATCCAGATGCTGATTGAAGGATAAGTCGTCCGGTGGCTGAGGACTCGAGCATATCGGACAGTCCCACATCTCCAATGTTCGATCCGACTCAGAAAGCGGCTTTTGAAGAGCATCATCACTTGCACCAGATCCAGACGGGTTTTGGAATATTGCTTGGTCACCGCTCATCGCCTCTGGGTCTTCAAATTCGCATGGGATCTCCTGACCGTGAAGAGCATTTAGCTCCTCCTCAACAGCCCGATTGTTTTCGTTTTCTGTGTGGGAGGGAGATCTAGATCGTCCACCGGCGCTATAGCTCATACCAAAAAAGTTTATATCTGGTTTCTTCGTGCTGACCAAGTTAGTGCACCTAAGGCCCATTAAGCGGATCTGCATATTTGGAGTTTCCTTATTGAGTTTCATCAGCATTGGGAGGGCATAACGATAGAGGTCTTCTGATAAATGAACAGCCTTTGGCGGGACAACTTGGCGGGTTAGCACCTCATATGTATGAAGCTTGACTTTCAACACCAATGTCCGTCCCTTGAAGTGGGTTCGGAGCAGATCCTTTTCCAACTCGATTGAGATCGATCGGAGCTTCTCTTGTAGATTATTTATACCATCAATATCCCCGAATGTACGCTCAGTGCCGACACTCTTTCTTTCTGATTCTTCGAATGGCTCTATTTTTGTCCTTCCCAAACCTAAGTAGCATTGCATGAGAAATTTGAATGCCTTTTCGCCAAATAAAGGGAAGATAACACCACGATGTGTGAATATGTCATGACAATGCTTGATGCCAATGGCGTCTAGCTCCCTTTCAAAGACGCGGCCGATACCGTTGATTTTGCGCACTGGTATTTCAGACATGAAGTTCATAACGGCCAATCGATTATTGGGCACATAGTATTGCCCATTTGGTTTGTTCCAGTTTGAGCAAATTTTGGCTATCCTCGCGTTCGGTGCGATGCCAGCGGAAACGGTCACTTTTGTCTGTTCTACCACTTCATCGCGCAGCTTTTGAACAGCATCCTCAGGTCCAATCTCGTTGCTCGCGCAATATTCAGTGATGTTGAGATATGCTTCATCGATACTCGCGCTTTGAAACTGGGGATCGTAGCATGCCAGGATAGCTCGGATTTCCTCTGCTTTGGCTGTGTACTTTGGGTAGTTCTGAGGGATAAGGATGAGATTGGGGCAGAGCTTTTTCGCGATAAAGCCCGCCATGCCGCTTCGGCAACCGTACTTTCTAGCATGATAGTTGCAAGTTGTAAGTACTCCTTTCCCCACGGCCATAGGCACCTCTCGCAATTCGGGTCGGTCGAGCTCCTCGACAGCCGCAAAGAATGCATCGCAGTCAATGTGTACGATGGTCTGCGACAAGTCGCGACCCAGTTCTAGCTCAGAAAGATAGTCATCTGCTCGACGAATATAATGGGAAAGATCTTTGGCTTCCAGTTTCTTCTTCAAAGCGAGGATCCTTTCAATTTTGGAAGTCAATATCTGATCTCGGGACTTTTCATGACTGAAGAACTTTGAGCCCTTGGACGCGTTGTATATAATTTCCGACACCTATAACGCGAAATAAGCTTCTACCTTGAATTGATGGTCATCTCTCTGCCTACCTTCTGCTGGTCTACAGCATTCTGCCCGGCCTTGGTCAGAGAGGGGCCAAGGAGATGATATTTGAGTGTTTCGTCTGATTCCGTAGATTCCACATCATCTGCACCCGGGTTCTTCGAGGGCTCCATGCTCGTCTGATGTGATCTCCATCCAACAAAGCAGTACACATTGCCCAATATCAGATAATCCTTCAAGCGTTGACAAGATGGACAGAAACGATAACTGCCTAATCGGGATATGATGGAGATTAGTCATCTCGCTGTCACGTGCTCTCGTGTCGTTGCCCAAAGTTTCGTGTTTCTGCTGACATCAACTGCCCAGGAAATAACAACGACATCAAGTCAGCAAGTCAGCAAGTCAACGGCAGCCTTCTGTCCCGGTAAGAGCCTGCTGTCAGCATGTGGATTCTGTCGTCGGATGGCGATGACTTTCTACAAGGTACGCCCTGTTATTCTACCTGTCGTGTTCTAACTAATCGTTCTGGTGGCCAGGCAAACGAGTATGGCTGAAACCAGGAAAGAAATATCTCTTTGGTCGTGTCAAGAGGAACGGAGGTAAAGAATACATATTCCCTTACTACTGCGTGCATAGACTTACACTCTGCATCCTTGTAGTACGCCATGCCATCGACAACGCAACTATTTCCCGGCAACATCTAGTTATTGAGGTTGGACACGTCAAGTCGGGAGATGGTGTACGTTCCTTTGCTCCCTATGCCTATCGTTGCTCAGAATGTATGTGACTGACTGGCTATTTTGAAAGGTACATGTCCATGCGAAATCGAAGCTTGTACTTACCGACCAGAAAACGACTTGTGGCACCATAGTCGACGGCGAGTCGATCAAGGGCTCTAGCAAGGAACTCAAAAAGGATGAACATGTAATCCAGATTGGAAAGTATCCGCACGCTCTAAGGTATACACCTGCTGTTTCATATGGATATAATGACATTTGCTAAATCTATATAGAATAAATTGGTACCCGATTGTTCTGACCTTTTCAGTTCCCTCCAAAATCAAAGATCCATTGAAGCACGCTGTTTCTAGTCTCGAAGACCTCGATATCAAGACTATTATTCCCTATGTTGTGGATAAAACGACCCATGTTGTACAGAGCAAGCGCAACACTGCGAAAGGACTCCAAGCATTGATCAACGGGAAATATATCGTCCACAAGTCCTACATCGAAGCTATTGTCTATGCTGCAACACCGAGCGACCTTGAGAGTGAAGAGGCTTTGTGCCCATTGGAGGAAGACTTTGATGCTGCTTGGCCTGATCCCGCGCATTATCTGCCTCCCCGAAGCAAGGAGCCCACCAAGAGACCAGACACATCCTACGAGCCAAACCCTGGTCGGCTAACTGTATTCGAGGGATATACCTTTATTTTTTGCGATGCAAATAGATTCGAGGATTTACAGGGCCCAATCACTAATGGTCACGGGAAAGCTTTACTATATGGGATTGAACGTGGGCGAACTACAGCGGAGGATATAGTCAATTACATGAAACAAGTAGCTGGACAAAAAGGACTGGGGGATTTTGATGGTAGCGGGGGCGTCGGCCTCGTCCAATTTCGAAAAGCTGATGAACTTGGGGAATGGGACGCACAAATCGAAAACCGGGTTGCTTCCATAACAGGCCAAAATATTATCGAGACGAGTCAGTTTTTGGACGCTATTCTCGGCAATGATGCGTCCTCACTTTTTCAACCCCATCCAAGGGAGGGCCGGCCTTCAGCAGTATCTCATGAACGAGCTGACGAGCAACCACGTGAAAGCCAGGCTCTGGATGACGAGCCCACTCGCGTCGACGTCAGTGACACACAGGCTGCTAGCCAACCAGTTAAAAGATCTCGTACACGGACATTCGTCAGCAAGTTTAAAGCATTTGATGATGGATTTGACATGGATTCCATTCCAGCGTATACTCTTGAAGAGGGAGACAGGTCGGAAGAAATTTCTCAGGTACGTGTAATATTCTGCGTGAAACTCTCCATTTCTTCAGGGCATCTGACTTTGCATAGGCTATGGTTCCTGATTCTTTACCAGAACAGCCTCAGACAAACCAGCCGTTATCTGACGAGGATGAAATTGTATCAGAATTATTACCTGGTGCTGCTGCAATGAAGCGCCTTGCCAGTAGTCGAAAGCGAGGCAAATCCACCCCTCCACCGGCACCTCCGCAAAAGCCGAAAAAACCAAAACTTAACGTAATGGAGGCCGCCAGACAACGTCGTCAAGCAGTTGATGAGGCAGCTATGCAACAGCAAGAACAAGAAGTAGCGTCCTTCCGTGCCATGACTGAAAGTGTTGAAGTGGAGAAGCTGCGGAACCTCGCTATTGTTGAAGAAATGGCTGTGCCAGATGTAGCGCGTGAGCGAACTGGTGCCACCGACGATGGTAGATATGATGAACGCTGGAATGGACGAAAGAACTTCAAAAAGTTTCGCCGAAAGGGGCATGACGACGTTACTCTCCATAGAGCCCAAGCTGTTATCGTTCCCCTTGAAGAGGCTAAAAGGAAAGACTTTGGTCTTGGTGAAACATACTGGAGCACAAGCCAACCAAGATCCAATCGCCTTAGCGTCGTGGAACCGAGTCAAGAGACCCCAGTCACTTCCCAACCTGCTGTTCGAACAACTCGAACCAAATCGCCTACTCCGCCTGTGAGGACGGGGAAGCGGCTTCGAAATGCAAGAGACTCTGAGAGCGATGATGAATTACGCTTCCGTTTTCGACGAAGAAAAGGAAGATGAAATTTTCAACCGCATAGCGAATTCATATAAATGCACGTTGACGCCACGCCTGATGAATAGACACAGGACTGTAAAAAGCCATAAGGACGTATCAAGAAGCCATCCCGCTACTGGTCTCACGGGCCTTGATGGTCCAAACGTGTTTCAGCAGCGGATATATCCCGGTCAGGATATTGTTCTCGCAGCGTCGAAAATGGTCATCTGAGTCAACCATGATCCCTACATCCAGAGTCTTCGCATCAATCCCCATCAGCCTTAAACACTCCACAAAACACGCAGGCGGCTTCCTCCGGCGAATAGACTCCAAATAAGCCTCTGGCCGATCACACGGGTCGCGGCACGGTAAATAGTCCACACGCGTCACACGTGGGAATATTTCCAGCCGGCGAGGTAGCGAAAGAACGCTTTTCGGTACGAAGAAGTAGTCGCCAATTGCAAAGACGAGAGAAGTGAAGCACCGCCGTGCCAACTGCTGGTCCTCTTTGCTTAGGCCCCGCAGACGTGAGTTGCGGAACTTGTCGGCAAGTTCCGGAGACAGGACGAAAGTCTTGCGGGCAAAGAAGGCTGGTTTCCCTAGGGTGCGAAGAAGTCTGCAGGTGCTGTTGATGAAGCACCAGTCTTGGAGGTGGGGGCGTTGGGAGGGGGAGAGGTAGAATTGATCCGGGTTAGGCCAAGATGTATATACTTTTCTCTCTCTTCGCGCTGCTGTCTCTATGTCTTTGTCTGGAAGATAGTCAGCCCTCCGGCGGGCTTTTTCAACGGGATATGGGTTCTGTAAAAGGTAGTCGAGAAATAGGGGGTCATCGCGAGTCATGGCATGGTCAATTATCATGCTCAACACCTCGTTGGGTAGCTGAAGCATTGCCAACAACAAGTGTGACCACACGCGTATACACTTAAAAAATAAATAGTGTACAATTTTATAAACAGAGGGTATATACCTTGTAGTCTAGCTATACGTTGTCTTGACGCCGTGTCCCTGTTTCCATTTCCGGTCGATGGCAGAGGTTGAGATAAGCTTCGATGATATAAGCGCCAAGCCCTCCGCTGGCATGTCTTGGCGTCACCGCCCGCCAAACATCGGCAGAACGACCTCCGCCCCTCCATAGTTCTCCCACAGCCAAAAGCACACCTGGGCACATGGCGGGCAGCAAACGCTCTTGGGAAGGAAATCTAGTCGACCACTCAAAATCAGCAGCTATGGCACCCAAAGAAGGCAGCGCAGACGCAGACGCATCCGCCATCCGATCCATCTTCACCACCTTTCGCAGCGAGCTGGACGAGCACCATGACCGGCGGGAGAGTGTCATAAAGGCTTCGCGTGATATCACTGCGTTGAGCAAGAAGATGTACGTAATTTATCTATGATTGATTCTCAACTTATTCGACTAATGTTCCATGATGGAAACACAGAATATTCTCCCTCCACCGCGTCCGCACCCTCTCCAAACCCCTCCCAAAACACATCGCCAAAGAAAACAACGACCGCCTCTCCCAAATCCGCTCTCACTTTGCCTCTATAGTCCCAGATCTCACCGGTATAAATGCCCATCGCTACCAATGGCAGACCAGCGGCGGTATACAAGAGTACATCGAGGCCATCACCTTCCAGCACTACATCGAGACGCAGCGATCAATGTCGTTGGAGGACGTAGCCAAGACTTTACCGGAGGGAATTCTTGTTACAGAGGCAGACTATATCCTAGGAATCTTTGATTTGACAGGTGAAATGATGCGCTTCGCCATCACGAACATGTCCGGCGGCTCAGAGCAGGATAAGGGCAGCGGTAAGGATGGGATACTGGTCGACATGCGGCAGTTGCGGGCAATGTTTGAGTCAATAAATGTGCCGCGCGGGCATAGTCTGAATCGGGATTTTGGGAAGAAGTTGGATGTGATGCAGAGTAGTGTGGAGAAGGTCGAGAAGGCGGCGTATGGTTTGCTTGTGCGCGGGAGTGAGCGGCCTGGGGGTTGGATGCCGGACTTGTCGGGGCCAGCGGAGGTGGAGAGTTACTAGGTAGAATGTGATGGGATGGCTGTTTCGATTATGTTTGAGGTTTTATTTTTTGATACGTATTTTCAATACTGCTCATGCTGCTACGACTGGGACTGGGATGTATGGTTTGTAAGAAGATTCGGAGTTGGGTTCGGGATACAGCGAAGCATAAATGATCCATGATTAAACGACTTCAGATTTTTGAAATACATGTACATGTACGCCCAGGAATCTCACTGTAGGGGTTGGTTCATTCAAAATCCTGACGAATAACTCAGGAGGACAACCGCCATCTCTCTTAATAAATGGTACAATGGTGCATACCAGGGCCACCTATAAGCAAGCTAAAAGAGCATCATTCAGTGTCATTCATAGTAAGAAAGCGAGAAAGATAAAGAGGAACTAAACGGTGTGTGATATCATTCTTCATCAATTTCTCTTTTTGCCCCCTATGTCAGCTATTTGCGGCAAAGCCCATCGATAACGTCTCCCAAGACAACAAGTTAAAGCAACGCCAGAGTGGAGTAATCAAGGAAGAAAAGAACGCAAACTAAAAGGAAACTATCCATCGCAACAGATAAGAGTATTACTCCCATCAGTAAAAGTAAGCAGAGCCACAAAACAAAAAGCAAGCCCATAAGATCCGTAACCCATAACTAACCCCCATTAAGCCATCATCAAGTGAGTACTATACATACTGATGTATATATATGTATGACATCTACTCAGCAGGCTTCGTGGGATCCTCATTCTCCTCCAAAATCCCCTTATGGATCAGCTCCGCAGGCTTGGGGCGACTCGAAATCTTCTGCTCGAGCGAGTCGGCCAGCATGTGCTTTTCCAGCTCGCGGGCTTGAGCTTGAAGAGAAGGAGCAGCGTTGGAGTATGGGAGGATGTTTCCTGTACGTCGCATGTCAGGGGGCGTGTATAGTTATATAGATGTGGACGAAGAGATAAAGCATGCATACTGTCAACGAGTTCATCGCGGTCAGGTCTCTTCTCGAGGTGCTTCTTGAGACTATCTGCGGCCTTTTGGCGGGCCAGTTCTTGTTGGGTTGCTTGGAGGGACCTAGACATAGTTAGACATTAGGGGCTTTGGTAAGGGTGTACGACGAGGATAACGTACGGAGCAGCATTTGTGTCTAGGAGGATATGTCTCTCCTTCAGGTCCTGGGGATCTGGACGGTTCTGGAGATACTTCTCGAGTGAGTCACGACGCTGGACGGGGGAGATGGGGGAGGTATCGATGCCGTTGTCAGTCATGGTGGTTGGGTATAGACCGTATAGTTTGTTAGCAGTGGCTAAGGGGTTTGATATAGGAATTAGCAGTCAGTGGAATGGGAGTATATGCGGCAGTACGGTCTGTTTACGTGGAGTGTATATATATCGGGGCCCTTTGTTGACTGATGTCTGATGTTTATATATCTGCTGGTGTTTGTTGTATGACGCTATGGCAGGGATCTTGTTGGTTGCCCCGCCGCCGCCCAGTCCGCTTTGGGCCTAGCGTGTTTCGCCCGGGGAGCCGAGGTTCCACAGCCACGTGGGGAAGGCGGAGTGGCTTAGCTAAGCAGTCTGGGGAAGAAAGAGCGATACAGTGATACAGTAGTAGTAACAGAGACTGAACATTGGAGATACCAGGATTACTATTGGAAACAAAGAACAAATTACCAACCAACCGAATGGATGAATGTAACATGCATGTCAACCCCTTGAAACAGCACAACCCGCAGTCTTCAAAACCAATTACATTCTTCCCGTCTTCCAAGCACCCAAATTACTACTCAACCAAATACCATACCTGCTCTCGCCTAGCTGCACCCGATTACCAAAGCTTGCCCTAGAACTTACGACCACCATTGTCAGAGATTGGGACGCCCAGTCCCACTTAGTCAATCATCGTGGGGTTCGCAGAGGTTAAATTGACACTCCTCCGTTACGGAACGGACGAGGCAAGGACGAAAGAAGCCGGACCGCAAAAGAGAACACAGACTATAAACCGGGGGCTTCGCTTGACTTCACAATTCTCACTCCATAGCACAATCCCCGAGAAAGTCGACGGCCAGGAAGCGAAAGTCTTTTGAAAAGAGGTCGAGTATGACAGGGGGAGACGAATATGCTTTTGTAAAATCTCCGCTCGAAAACAGCCACAAATCATATCGTTCCAGAACAGTTGGCCATGTGTGAACCAAACATATCGAGAACCCATCTTATCCCCAAGACAGCAGGCCAGCGGAAAGAGGGTCAGGGTCTAGAATAGGCTGCATCCATTACGGATTTTTGCCAATCCTTATTGCTGAATGGATCGCATTTTTCAGACCAACCGATATGCTGGCGTAGAAAGATTTAAGATACCGCTTCCAACGGCCAATTGATTCGGCCAATGGAACAGGCGATATGTTCAAGGAACCCAGAGTTTGCCACCACGACCTCTGCTGCCTCCACGAACCGAAGGGCCACGGGGAGTTGCACGGCGGGGTCCACGCGGGCTGGATCCAGCGAACCCCCGGTGGTTTCCGTGTCCGTTTCCGTTTTGAGCAGCCACCTCAGCGGTAGGGGTCGACTTTACGGCGCCAAAGTTGCGGCTGAATGAATCAGGATCGATAGGCGCGGATGGAACCTCGACAGCTACCTCCGGAGCCGCTTGGCCGTTTGGCTTCATGCTACCGTTAGTGCTAGTGCTCGCAACCCGCTCATTTGCCGCTGCTTTACGGCTAACCGGTCGTCTGCTTGGGGTTCCACGGGGCACAGATTTTCCTGGGCCACGAGGTACAAATACGAGCACGTCCTCATCACTCTCGTCTTCATACGAAAGCAATCGCTCAGGCTCAACATGTTGATTCTTCTCAATGTATTTGCAGTGGTTCTTGAATTCCTTCTCCTCGTAGATGATCGCGGTGCGCAGTTGGTGGATATTCTTCGCTGTGATGCCGAATTTCTGGGCCCACGTTTGAGTTGTGCGATCGTTGGTGACTAATATACAGCTGTTGACTCCAGGCGTCGCGCCAGGTTGGCAGTGTAAACGCCAGAGAACAGCACTAAGAAGAGGTTGTATGGTCACTGGAACCGACGGAATAGTAGACCCAGACGCGGAGCGGCGGTGTGAACTGGCGGAGTCTCCCTTCGCAGACGCTGGAGCGGGAGCAAGTCTGGCAGCCTTGTATTCGGGACTCGTCTGCGAGCTTCCGGAAGCGAGGGATGCAGCGGCGCTGCGAGTTCCACCGGAGGTTATAGACACGGTATCGGGCTCCTTCTTGAAGTTAAGTTTGCTCAAAAGCATTTGAGACATCTCGTTAAGACTTTGAGCCTCCTTCCGCGCAGCTTCCACCTGCCCAGGCTCAGCGGCCTTGGCTGGTTCCTTGCCTTCGGGGTCATCCTCCACGTTGTCTTCTTCTTCAACATCTTCCTCAAATTCCGGAAGAAAGTATTTTTCGGCTTCTTCCCACGTTTCAAACTGCTCCATCGGACCCTGGAGGGCTATTTTAGATGAGGGAATGTCATGTTTGCCGGACGTTACACGGTCGAGGAAGCGCACGGCTTCGCGTGCGTTCATGCCTGCCTGGGAGCCGGATTTCTTCAGCATGCGGAGGCGCTCGAGCGCTGGAAGAAGTTAGTAAAACGGCAACCGGATCATCAAATATGGTATTAAGCACAGGGATAAAACATACTGTAAAGCGGAACAATAAGAGTGATGGCGCCAGACGAAGTCCACTTCTTGATTTCGCTGACATTGGTAGTAAGCGCGGTATCGTCAACGACGCAGTGGAAAACTTTCCGACCGACCGACATGATGCTTATTTAAGGTAAAATTTTCCGGTATATTTTCGTTGTATTGGGAGTTATTATTAGGGCGTATGGAGACGCGTGATGGTGGTTGGTATCAATATCAAGAAGTATTTGTTAACTTGGTATTAACTGCTGTACGGTACCTTGTTAGTCAACATATTCTGAGTGAAATGAGATATACGGCCGGCACCCCGCCAGAGAAGACAGTAATATAAGTTTATTGACGTATATTGGGAATAATAGTGAGTGGCGCGTCGGGGAGAACTTACCGTAAGAAATGTAGTCATAGAAGGCAGTTATCCGAAGCATTTTCGCTTTGCTAGGAAACAAGCTGGGCACGAAATGAGGTGTGAGGAGGTATGGGAAACGGCCCAGCTACAGTTGCACGCATGAACAGAGGGACACGGTGAATAGCAGACATTGATGGCGGAGACAAAGAGACGGAGAAGAAGAAGAGGAAGAAGAGGAAGAAGAGAGAAGGTTGAGGATGGTGAAGTCGTGTTGAGCCTGAGAGGAGGGGAACTTGGCAGGTGGATGACTAAGCACTCTCCGCGGCAGCCACTGCGGAAGCTTTGGAAGAAACAGACAGTTTACTACTACTAGTAGTATAGAAAGAAAGGTTATTTACATCTATTTGCTGGTAACTCTTTGAGTCATACATTACCTGGGTAGCCAGGACAAAAGGACAACTTGCTTTGTTGAGTATCTTGCTAGTAGACTACAAAGAATCGCTCGTACCAAACGCAGGAAATATATCGAGAATGAAGAACATATATGTAAATCAAGGCGTACAACTCATATCATGGGTTCGAAGAAAAGAAGCAATTCATGTCTTCCGAATCAGACCGCTTGCCTCCGTTACTCTTTGAGCCCATTCGCTACATAACAAGTTAGCACTTCATCCGAATATCACATAGATATATATACTTACGTCCAGCTTCCGTCGTATATTCGCCTGTTCTCAGGTGGCACATTGGCCTCTTGCAATGCAAGGTCAATGACCGCAGCAGTCACACCAGTACCACAGCTGCTGATTGTTGGCTTCGTTGGATCAATCCCCCTAGCTTCAAGTATCTTGCGCAGCTCTGACGGAGGAAGTAATGCTTTCGTGACGGGGTCAAGCAGCACGGGGAAAGGCAAGCTCGTAGAACCAGGCATATGACCGGACGGGAGGCCAGGGCGAGGTTCTTTGTCTTTGCCAGTGAACCTCCCCTCTGGCCTGGCGTCAAGAATCTGTATGCCCTCGGAACCCTCTTTGCCAAAGTCCTGGGCAATCTCCTTCATCTCCGCAAAGTGCGCAACCATTGCCGGATTGAAATCCCCGACTTCGTAGTTAGACCGTTCTTCAGGGGCAACCTCCCCAGACTCTGTTGGATATCCCTCTTCAACCCACAATTTGAAATTGTTGAGCACATGGACATTATTGTGTCCAAAAACTCTCAATGTCCATCCAACTCGTGGTGCGCTAAAAAGTCCTGCCTCTTCTGAATCGTACACCACAAGCTCATCATCCCTGCGAATGCCTAGCGACTGCATAGCCTCCTGGAATCCCTCTTGGGTGGGTAACATGTGCGGGTATGGAGAATCATGGTCCTTTACTTCATCAAGGTCAAAGAAACGGGCATGTGGAATACGGCATTTCTTGAAGGCCTCAATGCCTGTTCGTTTGGCTGGGTCATTGGGCATAAACCAAGTAGCACATAGCGGGATTACTCGTGGCGAGGTGGAGATCTTGGTTCTGACATTCTTCTTCAAAGCTTCATTGAGCTCTTTGGGCGTGACAAGATAGGAGGAGAGGGAAACTGAGCGGTGTTGCGTTGAGCGGAGGGGCGAGGTAATGGCAGACCTAGCAAGAGGAAGCCTTGATGAGAAACCAAAGGGGCGTAGAGCTGCTGCAAGAGCCATTGTTCGGCAGTAAGGGAGGCTCTTAGCTGAGTGTGACGTCTCTTACATAACGAGTACAGCTTTTGCTAGATTAGAAAAGATCCCAGAGAGCAGTAATCGGGAATATAAGCTAGTATCAAGAAAGACAATTACGGAGGTTGGGGGGAGTTGAAGTTGATCTCCCAAATAAATAAATATGCGGGGAGAAGCCACAGTAGAGGCTTAGTCAGCACTGATTGCGCGATAAGAAAAACATCTTCACGTGAAGCAGTTGAACGATGGACATTTCGCGTTTTAAGAAGAGCAGAGGGCATCGTGTTACAGCTAGTAGATTTGTATCTGGCATTGGGGTAGGGGTGGTATGAAGAGAATAGTCTGGTATGTTTTAACTTCCATCAAACAGTAAGACTGTTTGGAGCATCGGCTAACTTGGGGGAATCAGCACCCGGGACTGTTTCAAGTTACTACATTCTACAGATACAATCTTTTGCATCTCTTCAAGCTCTCTAACGGTATGAAGGTTACTCTCAAGGAATGGAACGCCGTGGCAACCTGGCGCTGGGACATGCCCGAGGACGAGGTCTGTGGAATATGTCGGGTCCAATTCGATGGGACGTGTCCTACGTGTAAATTCCCTGGCGACGATTGTTCATTATGTGAGTTAATTCATTCTTTAAGTGGATATTACTGGAATATTCAAATTCTAACGTGCTTGTAGTGATCGGAAAATGCGGCCACTCTTTTCACATGGTATGGTATTCAGAACTGCCGGTTTCGCTGTCAACAGCCGAGGAATGAAGATTGATGTGCTGTATTATTAGCATTGCCTTTTGACATGGATTGGTCAAGAATCTTCCAAGGGACTGTGTCCTATGTGCCGTCAAAGTAGGGGACTCTGGTGCCTTGCTCGCTTGCTACTCTTACGCTAACGTCTGTGCGTGTTTCTTCTCTTCAGAGTTCGACTGGAAACAGGGCGATGAATAAAGCAAAAGACATTTTTATATAATGCTATTGCGGAGTATGGAGTATGGAGTATAGGATGGGAAGATCTGGACGGTACCTCTGGCGGAATGCCCCCTTCTTACTACTAGTGTTCAGGACATGGGGCGAAATGGGCGGGAAGAGGGTTGGAAGGCTTGTATACTTATTATTATCAGATCCCCGGTGCAAATCACATTGATATTTTATTCCTCTTCTCTTCTCTTTTTCAGTTTTCCTCTAATCCGCTTCCTTTCCCCCCAATATTCTCCGATCCCTCCGCATGCCAAGCTTTTGCCAAGACTGGAATGACACATGGTCACCTGATCTCCGCCCCAATCGCGCCGTGATACAACTCCAGCCTCCTCCTACTCCGCTTCCCGCCGCAGAACAGACATCATCTAGGAGTTTAGCAGCACAATCACGACATAGATCCCTCGAGAAGCTTATATCGCATAACCATGTAGCCTGATCTAGCTTCGGAATGGCTTCTCCCAACCACCCCGACCCTCTACCAACCTCCGCTCCAAAGCCACCCAGTCGGCAGCAGACACACGCCGAAGACAACACCCCGCTCCCCAAACGGCCGGAAAGAAACGATGGTGTCGGACATATCCAGGAGAATTCTCATCCCGAATCTCCACGCCAGCCCCCTTTCCGCCCGTTCTTTACGCTAATCCAAGACGCAAACACCTCCGAATACTATCACCCCACCGTCCACTACATATTCTCCGACGATGACACGGATATCATAACAGAAGC
The DNA here is from genome assembly GCA_002573585.1 of Helicocarpus griseus UAMH5409. Lineage (NCBI taxonomy): Eukaryota > Fungi > Ascomycota > Eurotiomycetes > Onygenales > Ajellomycetaceae > Helicocarpus > Helicocarpus griseus. Next base: position 19,275 of record PDNB01000263.1, read on the forward strand.
CGCCCTGCGGTCGCTGGAGTCGGATCCGGCTAACAGCTCACTGCGCGGGTCAGGTAATAGCAATGGCCATGCCCATCTGAGACAGCACGAAGAAGCTGTCGATGTTGAAGATGATCCAGCCGATGTGAAGGCCTCCATGCTACCCCCGCCAGTACCGGGCGTGCAGGAACACTACATTGTGCTTGATATACAGCCGTCTCAACCGGGCCCCACTCCTCCTCAACCTGCTGCAGACCCAAATACAAACACAAACCCTGCAGGTGGAGCAAACCCTAATCCCAACCCCGCCCCCGCCCGTCCCCCAACCACCACTACAGACGACCCTCCCACCACGTCCACGCCTCATCCCTACACAATAACCGCCGCACACAGCCTAAGTCCAACCTGGCAAGTGCTCAACACCCGCCTAGGCACAGCACCCACCTTCGACTCAACCTCAGCAGCCGCAGACCGCTCTTCGTCGCCCGTTGGCGGCCTAATGCTTGAAATCGAGGGGACGGCAGGTGTGAATTTTAACACATCAAGTCAGCGGCTGGCGCGCGGCGGGCAGAGCTTAGAGGAGATGATTGGACAGTTTGAGAAGAGGATGGGGGAGTTGAGGAGGGTTATTGAGGCGGGGGAGGTGGAGACATTTGAGGGTGATAAAGGTATTGGGGCTGAAGGGGGGCAGGAGCCTGTAGGGGTTGATGAGGACAATCTCAAAGAAATGCAGCAGCCAGTCTTGGAGAGGTGATTTATCTTGGATTTGCTACGATAGAGCTTGCCAAGGTGATTTTTACTTTCTAGTCTACAGAACGCGATGGGAAAGGCGTTTCGGGGTTTCTGATGGGGCTGGAAACATACAATTGCGGTTTTCTAGCTTATTACTTTAAAGGTCTGGCTTGGCTAGTATTCAGCGATCTCTGTGTTGGACTGACTGCGGAGTATATGGACTGGAATATAGTTTGGAATAAAGCCGGCGTTTGGCGGGAGGGCATCTACTGATCACTAATCGCATATGCTGAGGAGACATATAATTAATTTATTTTCATTTGGACTTTAGTGAAATGCGCAAGTTAGCGCGCAAGGCGTCCAATCATCCAGCAGATTCAATAGTATAGAAGATGACCGCTTCGATTAAAAGCGACACCCCTAATAATAGCCTGATGAGCTGGATTACTTACTGCGTGGGCTATATCGCTATCTCCTGGTCGGAGTGAGCGTGCTCGCCGTGGATTCAAGGATTGTGCCTTTTTGCCGTGCTGGAACAATGAGCGCATGTTATAGATCTAATCAAATGTAATTTACATGAAAGATCAACGAAGGAACTAGTTCGATTATGAGAACTAAGTACATATTTGAATAACAATAACATCCTGCTTCGAACCTTGCATAAGAAAAGGTACGCACGGAGGTACTACTACTAGTTACCAACTAGGACATAAGCCTGTAACATGTGGGCGTTTTTCGCAACATACATCAGAGAATTGGGGGAGATGCAAACGCGGAGGTTTTCCTGCAAAACTCAATTTGACAGATATCTGGAGGTTTGCCAGGCGGAATAACAACTGTTCGTAGGTCCGGAGGACAGAACTTCGTCTTTGTCATTGAGCTGCCATGGCAAAGACAAACAAGAACAGACAAATGACAAAATCAATAAGATGAAAGCAGAATAATGGAGCAACGCTGTCAGAGTACCCAAATAAAGTGAGATCAAAAAAAAGTAATCCCAGATTCTTGTAAAAAGAATTGAAGAAGTTTTTCGGGGAACCAAACAACGGCTTATCTGTCACAGGTAGGCATAGCTGCATACATCGCGGAAATCATCACGATCAGAGTTGCTGCTGGCCAACTGCTCACGATAGCGGCGGAGGAAATGCTCGACGGGGATAATGAAGCCTTTGATATTCTGATTTAAATCGATATCTGAATAGCAATTAGTTTCAATGCAGTTACAAGGTGGAAAGCTATAAGATAAAATCAAGTTACCTGGGACATACCCCTAACTGGGTTCCATGACTATAGCGCAGTTGACCCTTTATTGCGGCTCTGGGACATTCCCTGGTAGTAGAGGAGTTCAACCGCCTAATAAATCGAGGACTCCCTATAACAAGACATATAGTTAATATTGAGAGGAACCTACTTTAGTTAGAATGACATTACGTACCTCAGCCCACATTATGACTTTGTCATCAGTTTCCTTCAACGTCTTGAAAATTTTCCCACGCTGAAAGATGATCAATGTGCCAGGATTTGATCTTCGTCGGGAGGAACTGTTCGTGGTATTTGATGGCGGCATCGAAATTCTTGTCCTGACCAGGACAAACTATCTTCGCCTCCTTGACGCGGTGAAGCCAGCGGATCCGTTCTCCATGCGTGAACCCGAATTCCTCCGTGTTGAGGAACGGGGAACTGCCATCAAAGCCTGGTAATCTTGTCAGTATTATTATGCTATTGGCAGTTGGGTTGCAGCTTGCTTACGAGCATAGTCGCACTTATGGCCCTGAACTTCGTGGTCGATTTCCATCATCGGATCCCACCGCAGTGACTTATTATCAATCTCAGACTCTCAGCAGATGTGCCTTGCTGGAAAATCTTGCTGGCTGGAATTGTTAATAGCCTTGCTCTTTCTCGCTGGTCTTAAGAGATGTCCGACCGAGATACCAACTCGAACTCATGGTCGCAAAATCTTCCAGGTAGAGTGTCTCCAGGTGTAGGTTGGATTGGTCTCGCTAAACCTGCCCGAAGGAGCATTTCGATAGTTAGGGTTAGACCCGAAGCTTGGAAGTCGCCGGGGGATAAATCAATCATACCATGAAGGAGGGAATGATGGAAGTTATGAACTCTATATATGAATAGGTGATTTAATTGTATAGTAATGATAAGGCGCTTTGATTTCATATTGAAAGCAAATCCGACGACACAATAAGCAGCCCCTATAGCTCAGTGGTTAGAGCGCAGCACTTGTATTCTGCAACCGCATACTTGGTCATGCTGAGGTCCGTAGTTCAAATCTGCGTGGGGGCTTTGTTTTTCTTTTTTTTTTTTCTTCTTTTTTTTTTCTTCTTTTTTTTTTCTTCTCTTTTTTTTTTCTCTTTTTTCTTCGCATATATAATTAAATTCCTCTCGAACGAACGCCTTGCAATTTTTGGCATTTGTTTTAATAGTTGATTGTGTTTTCTGCACAAATGTCTTCATCGTTTCCGTTTGCCATGATAACAATATTTATTTATATCCTTCAGCACATCCCGCTCCTTGCGGTATCGACCCAGCTTGTTTTCAATTGGATCATATCCACGATTTCCAGATTTACCAGTTCCTGGAAGGTCCCTAGACGATAATAAATATTTCTTTCTTTGAAGAGGCTATGAATACCTCGCGCGCGAGTCAAATCCCAATGGACGGGAGGCGGACACAGAGGGGCCCCGGAGAGCACGGATTGACACATGGCGAGGTTCTGTTGTACTGTACTTTCTCGTGGCGTTGGGATAATTCCTGAATAGTGAGCTTTGGATGCTTCTACCACCTATACCGCCAACTATCTTCTTGTACTCCTTGTCCAAGAATCACTTCGCTGTTTCGTACGTATACCGTTCCTGCAACTCGGCATATAATGAACTGGCTAGGAGTTACTTGTGCCTTCTCTTGGAGCCTACTCACCCCTGAAGAATTTTTCAAGACTGGCAGTACTCAATAATGATATATTTATATCATATCGTCTAGTCTGCTCTCAAGAATCGCAGCGAAGATACGTTCCTTTGGATCAGGGCTCCAGCGCCCACTAGCGGGAAGAACTTTTGCTTGCCAGTCGCCAGTGTCATGTTTCTCCCTGGGATTGGATATTCGTAAGCGTCGCTGGGTTCAATCAAGGTGCCAGTTCACGAACAAGAATCCAACTTCCTGGCTGTATCGATAACCTCTTCAAGTTTTTGGGATTGTACAATGTTTTGGGATTGTAAGATGTCCAGAGCCCCAGGGAAAATAGCAAAATTGTGTGCTTAGTGAGATCTGGCAAAGAATGTCTTTGCTTTCAACATTAGTTTCTCCTTCTTTTCACCTGTTCTCTTCCATTCTTCCATATCTCCTTTGAAGCGTGCCCGCATAGCTGCAATGTTCGCCTTCTCCATTTAGTCATAACTGCTTGTTGACTGGCGGTCAAGAACATTCTCAAACCATTTGTAGTGGGTGCCTCGCTGGATCATAAAACCTGAAAGAATTGTTCCAAATTCAACTGTCTCCTTCTGCAACCGCTTCACAAATTCAGTTGTGACACCAGCCCTCCCACCCTCTGAGATGGTGCGACTTGTATTTGCTACTAGCCTTCGGAATTCAACTGCAACTGCTTTTCTCAGCTGCAGGGATTGCATCCAGGTTTCCCTCTCCAGAATGAGCATCCAATTCTTCATACCCACCGGGCCCTATTCATACGGCGTTCCAGATAGTAGCCATATATTGGGAGGAGTTTTGCGGGTTTCACCCTCCAAATAGAGAATCTGACAAAACTGGGAACCGGCCATGGCGTGAAGGTATTTTTCCATATGGAATTCGTCACGGACCAGCAAGCCCCATTCCCAAAAATCGATATTCATCAACACACTTCTAATATCGCACAGCTTATACTGAGAGACCAGAAGAAGGATACCCTGAAGCTCAGTTTTGTCATTATACTTTTCTTCTTTTGATCCAACTTTTTTTTGGCCGCGAGGGGTGGATAAAAACAATAAGCCTAATCTCTCTTGGCCATAACTAAACCTTGCACTCTGCGATCAAATTTTTTTGGCGCTCGTTCTCTGCGCGGATGGCCTTGTAACGATGATAATCTCGCACCTCCCCGGATAAAGGATGCCCATCTAGCTGTCCTTGTCTTATTCACGCATGCATGAAGAATCCGACCCAGGTGGATCCCAAGCCCTTTCAGCCCGGGGATGGATGAAGATTATAAGTCTCCCTTCCCTTTGCCAAAGCCAAGCCCTGAATTTCTCGACTAAGTTGTTCTGAAGGTCGTAGAAAGGTTGGGTTGATGATGACACACCTTGATATTGTAATCTTATCCAAGACGTGTATGTGGTCTCTATCACCGACGCGAAAGGGTCCAATCTCCTGAACATGAAGGAAAGCGTTGCTCGTACTGCTCAGAGGAATAACAGACGCATTTCCGGGACCAAAAATATAGTCGAGATACTCGTTATCATATGTCCCGATTGTAATGTGGAAGGACAGGTAGTCCTGTGCAATAATGAAAATGTGGTACAACCTGAGAAAAAAAATGGGATCGTCAGGAATCAAAATCTCGCGGAGGTAAAGGCGTTTTAACTTAAAGAATTTGTCCTTGTTTATGGTAATGCCTTGTACACTAGAGTGCTTATCAAAATTGATATTCGGGAATCGTCCTGAGATGTCAATATGAACGCCGGTTAACTCCAGTGATTGAAGGGTGGGAAGCTCGGGGATATCCACATTGTCCCATCTCTTGGGTATATGTGAAAATACCTCTATGATAGCCTTATGGTGACAAAATGGATTCTTAGAAACTACCTTGAATATAGAACGGAAAATCATTTATAAAAATAACGAATCCAATAGTTGAGGTTCCTTTGTGGCTTCCGACCCCTTCCCAAAGAAGTGTACGCTCTCGATATACACCTTATTCGTCACCGGGGAAGCGCAAACAGAGGGTAAGTAATCCTGCATAGGCTCACCTCGAGAATAACTTTTGACCTCGATATTGCTCGGGAATAAGAGGCCCAGCAGCGGTGTTTTCTAGCCACTCTAGTAACTCGGCTCTCTTAGCGATTTCGGATCCCTTTCCGTAGCAATGGACAATCCCAATGTACATTTTGTCGGTGAGCGGGGAGGCTTGGAAAAGGGGATACTCCTGACATGTGTCCTTATGAGTAGGATCGCCACGGGAATCAATAAATGGTTCCATCTTAGTGTCCGGACCCTTGAACTGAAGAATCCAGCGAAAACCTTTCTGGTCCTCGAAACGCCTCATCGAGACGCACTGAACCTTTGGCCAAAGGATTTCGAAGCCCACATGCCCTCTCATCTTCCTGGGTTCTGGTGGCACTTTGGGCCTACCCTTGCCTTAACTGGAAATATCCATTGTTAAGGATAAGTTTGGTATTGAGTTTCCTGCCCTGAATAGTAGCATTTGCAATGTTCTGACGAGGACTTTCCGGATCCTCATAAATGTAGGCCTCGCTCAGGAAAACGAGCACTCGTCGGGACAAGTGACTACAATATACATAATATACATATGTATATATAAATAATAGATATCTGAATAAAGTTCCGTTAAGACTGTTTGATACTCCGCTTCTCCCCACAGAGCTCGCATGCATCTGCCTGTGTCCTAGTGGCATTTTGGGCCCATCCCTGTCTTAGCTGGCGATGGGCGGTATTGCCTCGGATTGGCATAGATGAACTTGCTTCATTGCATCAATAAAAAATCCCATTGATAGAGATTAATAAAGAGTCAATTCCTCAAGATTGAGAGCCAAGATTGTCAGTATGCCAAATGAAATTGAGCAAGGATTGAACAAAAGGATCAGTTCTTTGACATGCAGTGCCACATGAGAAAGAAACTGAGTGCCAGAAGAAATGACACATTCCACAATCTTTAGACTCATCAGAGAGTTAATGAGGCCGGGGAAGAAGACTTGGAATTGATCGATGGCCATGTTGCTGATCCACAAAAGCCACAGATTACAGTATTTTGCTTGGGTAACCATGAAACCACACAGACTAGAGAGTTGATTTGTATCATCAACATCCCCAGTCAACTCAAGCGTCTCAAGACTGTTAAGAGTCAGCAAAAGCTCGCTGATGGAAAGGTGTAAACGGCTACCCGTTACGTAGATTATTGAGGATAAATCTTATCTAGAAACGCGTTAGGATCAAGAAGGAAAATATATAATCGGTGGAATACGCACATAGACACATGTACTGTACGTATCAAAAGTACGGTTCGAGCTGAAGTTGAAGCACACCGGAGGACCCTCTGATGGCCTACCTAGCTCGGTGGGAGCTTCTAGCATTAGAAACGAAAAAAAAGAAAAAACAAAAACCAGTACAGGGGAACAGATCGACTTACCTTCCAAACATAATTCTGTTCGAGTAATAGAATTAATGCTGGCTATAAACCAGTTAGTTCGTCTTCCTCAGCCCAGCGGGGAAATACCTGCTAGGTAGTAGGTACTTTACGTGTAGTAAGTAGTTTGAGAAGATAAAAAAGGAGAAGAGAATGATAGGGAGGAAATGAGAAATACGCAGGGCTTAACATAGGAGGTGCGGGAGTAACTACGAGACTGGAGTGACGGACACTGCGTGAAGGATAAAGGAGGGAAAGGTTGAAGGGAAAATGGTTGGTGGTCGCTATACCGTTTATCCCCTTTGAGACCCCTGAGTAACTGCAAGTTCCGGCGCAAATTAACCAATTTGCTTACCATTTGGCTATTTCACTATTTAGAAGCATAGGTATATTTGCATTTTTTTCATGTGAATGGAATATTTTTGCATGAATCCATTGCCAATTAACTGGCTCTTCTGTATGTAACATGACTGCCCCTCCCACATATTTCACTTTTGAGGGAGATGGAATGAATGCCTTTGGAGTATCTTCCAATCAATTCAATTTCGATATTCCCAGTCTTTCTGGTAAGGGTGGTTTCCGTATCGCATTCATTATTGAATTGTGTGGTGAAGAATCGAGTCTATAAGCTTCAACTTTCTCAATAACAAGATAGCAAAATTAGCTTGAAATCTATAACACATGTCTATATATACTTACAAGTCACCAACCCCAAATGTAAAGCAGACCCATCATATAGTGATACTAATATATTGTTAACCGCTTCCTGAAGCCGCTCCTTCGCCACCATGCTCAAACATTCCTAGCTCCCCCACAGCGTCCACACACCTGCCGCACAGCGGATCTTCCTCCTTACTATCCAACGAGACAGCATACCTCCAGCAACGCCCGCATTTGATCGCCTGCGGCGTATAGATCCACACTTTCCCGCTCCTTTCACCACCGGGAAACTCAAAATCAGCCGCATATTTCCACGCCGCCTCCTCAATCTCTGCCGGTGGTGCTGCACCATCGTACCCAACCGTGACGGAGGAGACAACAAAGAGATCCTGCAGCTCCGCTCCAAACTGCCCAAAGATGGGTACTTCGGAGGCACCGCAGGGGAGCGAGATGTGCACGAATGTCTGCAGAGAGGAGCCCATTTCCTTCTTGTTGCGTGCTGTTTCCTGCAGAGTCTTTATAGCTGTGTTGACAGACATGAGGAGGGGGAAATTTTGCTCTAGTGTGTCGTTTTGCCATTCCGGTGTGGGTTTGGTTGTGATGCGTTGCAGAGGAGGGGCGAAATGGGTTTTAAGGGCTCCCGGTGTGTGTTCCCAGGACTCCTCGACGAGGAGAGGGACCAGTGGGCTTACTAGGCTTTGGAAATGGTAGTATATGTGACATAGAGTAGTTTGGGCAGCACGCCTGCTAAGGCTATCTGGTGTGTCGGCGTAGAGGCGATCCTTGAGGGATTCAATGTAGAAGGCGGAGAATTCTAAGTTGGCCCATTTGTTGATGGCCGTGACGGCTTTGTAGAATTCGAAGTTTGAGTATGCATCCTGGCAGGTATTCACTAGGTTTCGGAGTTGGAGCAGGGCGATCTTATCGATGAGGTGGAGCGAGTCGTGCGGGACTGGAGAGTTTGGATCGAAATCTTGTAGTGCTCCAAGCAGTAATTTGAAGGTTACCCTGTATTTGTGGAGGCTGGTGTTGACGGCTTTCAGAAGCTGCGGCCCAATGACAACATCTTTGGTGTAGTCGCTGCTGGCAGCCCATAATCTGAGCGCGTCAGGCCCAAGTGCGTCATATACAGGCCGCTTTGGCTTTTCTTGACCCTTAACCTTTTTCAACTTCAAGGGAGGAAGAAGCGTGCCGTCCATAATCTGATTTGGAGAGATTACGTTGCCAATCGATTTGCTCATCTTGCGAGAATGCTGATCAAGGGCGAATCCATGAGTAATAAGAGTTTTAAAAGGCGCTCGAGAAAGAGCGCGGTCGTTTCCCAAGGCGATGTTATGAGCAACGTACGTTAACAGACTGGACTGGAACCACCCTCTATGCTGGTCAGTTCCCTCAAGATACATATCGGCCGCATATCCTTCAGATGAAGGGAAAGTTTTTACTTGTGTCCAACTGGATCCGCTGTCAAACCACACATCCATGGTGTCCGTTCCTCGCTTATACGCGGCAGCTCCAGAAGACCCCTGAAGAGAAGCGGGAATCCAAGCAGGATCGTTTTCTGCATCTGTCCACCAGGCGTCGACACCGCGCTCGTCAATGACCTTCATTATATGCGAAACTGACTCTTCCGTCAAAATGGCCTCGCCAGTTTCCCGGTGGTATAGGGCGGGAATCGGCACGCCCCAAGCCCGTTGCCGTGATATACACCATTCGCTACGGTTCTTAACGAAACTCTCAAGTCTTGATTTCCCCGATGCGGGAACGAATTGTACATCTTTTAGAGCCCGAATAGCGTCTTCGCGGATATCGCCAACATCAGCGAACCACTGCTCAGTAGCGCGCACAATCACGGGGAGCTTTGACCGCCAGTCATAAGGATATTTATGCTCATATACGTGTTTAGCAAGAAGCTGGCCCTTGCCCTCCACATACTTAAGAACTTCTTTGTTTCCACGACCTAGCACGGGCATCCCACTTAGTAGCGAGGGGTTCGAGGGCACCGCCGCATCCGTGAACAGGCCTTCGTCATTGACCGGCGCATGAGCTGTGATTCCGTGTGCAAGGCAAACCTCGTAATCTTCCATTCCGTGTCCAGGCGCGCAGTGAACGAGGCCAGAACCGGTGTCTGCAGTCACAAAATCGGCGACAATGACTGGCTGGGAGATGGATTCGTTTTTGAAAAGTGGTCGATAGGTGGTTTCCGATCCCAGTTCGGAGCCCAAAATTGGCGAGCCTACTACAGTTATTTCCTCCTGTAGCATTTCCTGTATATATTCAACCCGTGTTGAGGCAATTAGAAGATATCCATGCTTTACCGATTTCACAACAGAGTATTCCAAGTCTGGAGCGACAGCGATGGTGGCATTGGCGGGGAGTGTCCACGGCGTAGTAGTCCAGATAACAGCAGAAATTCCAGATGTATCCGCAGGCAACATATCTCGTAGTTTCGACGGCATGGACACAAGAGGAAACCTCACCAGACCAGCTGTAGATTTGTGGTCCTCCTTGTACTCCAACTCCGCTTCTGCCAGCGCAGTGCGCGAAGACGGCGACCAAAACACGGGCTTAAATCTCCGGTATATCAGTCCCTTCTCCACCATTTTCAAAAATACATCCAATTGCTTCTTCTCAAAACCCTTGTCCATCGTCTTCCACGCATGCTCCCAATCCGCCATGACAGCCCACTTCTTGAACCCGTCCATCTGCTCCAGCACAGTCTTCTCCGCCAGCTGCTTGGCAGCCTTCCGAACCGCCGCCGCACCCCCAATTCCAATTTCATCACCCTTCCCCAGCTCCTTCTGCACCTGCAACGCCTTCAGCTCAATTGGCAACCCATGACAATCCCAGCCAGGGACGTAATCCACTCTTTTCCCCGCCGCCAACTGCACCCGGCAAATAATATCCTTAAGGATCTTATTCAGCGCATGTCCGACGTGCAAGTCACCATTCGCGTAGGGCGGTCCATCGTGTAGAACGAATCGGTTATCGGGTGAGCGCGTCCGTCGCTGCCAGGCGTAGAGGTCGTCGGTGCATCGGTCCAGGTACTTGGCCTGCTCGGCTAAGGAGACGCGCGGGGGGAAGGTGGACTTTGGGAGCCGGAGCGTCGAGGACCAAGACCGGGCGAGGGATCGCGAGAGCTCGGGCATGCTCCTTGTTAGCGTGGCATGTCTTGTTGGTGTAGGAGTTTTGCTGTTGTAGGGGAGCTGGAGAATTAAGTTGGAGATGAGATCGATGCTCGGGGAAGTTAAAAACATGCAATACGTGATGTTACGGTCGATACGGTAACGCAGCAGAGTTCCATCGCAAAACCTGGTATTGTCGATACATGGAATATCATGCATCAACAAACAGGCGGTTGGTTAAATAGATGGAAATAAAATAATTGATTATGTTTTCCTTAGGTTGACTTGTGCGACAATTTCATTGGCAAATACGCTCTGCCTTTTCCCTTGAAAAGCTACGGATCTGGCCGCCCAGGTCAAGAAATTACTCCAATGAACCGGAATGATATGATTGAGTATATTAAAATATATTTGTGACCTTCAGCGAAGAGTATAATGGAAGATCATGTAAATAAACCAAAAGAAGCGCCACCCATGTAAATCCGGGTATATTTCCGAATCCCCAATAACGCCGTCAAACCTGCCCCGGTCACGTTAATATACTGTTAAACAGCTGATTGCCCCATTCTTCAAGACCTCAAAAAGTAAACCAGGGAATCCAAACAGCTCGGTGTTACCCAAAGTTTGTCCGCCTTCATTTGCAGGGCCGGTCCAAGGTCTGCTGGATGAGCTTTCTTCCCAGCCACCAAGAAGCTCAACGCTACTTTCAGGACTATCACCCCACCCACGATTCAAAACCATCCCCCTTTGCAGTGAATTCTCTTCACTTGGACTCGAGTAAGAATCTTTCCAAATTCGTTTCAACTCTTCTGATATCCGATCATACGGGGTTTCAGATGTCAGAGGCCTGGAGGCGTTAATGTTTAGGGTCCATCGGCTGCGACGATGGCGATTGAATGGGTAGGATCCCGGAACGTTACCGTGCAGGAGTATTTTCGTTACAGTTAGCTGGGGTTGCGAGGAAATCGTGGAGGTTTCAGGGTGAGAAGATCCTGGAAACGGTGGACCAGGAACAGTTGGATACGAGATGAATGCATCAAAGCCATGGTCAAAGTAGTTGTAGAAACACTCCGCTGCTAATGATGCCTGCTCGTTCTGGAAAGTGGGGGAACGGTCGCCATCTGAATCGTCTGTCACACTAGTTTCAGACAAGGGGTCCATGTCTGTAAGGTCAGCAGGGAAGCCAGGAGAAGGACTTGTGCGTCGAAGGTTGGCGTTACCAAGTGATTGGGCCCCATGGATAGATATACGCCTGTCATTCTTTCGGTAAATAGCATCGGGAGGTCCGAATTCCGCGACGAGATCTTGCGGGGTTGTCTGGGAGAAGGTAATGACAAACGATGGTGTGGTCCTCCGGATGAACTCAACCCTACCTGCTCCGTGCACCTTCACTTCTTCTACTTCATCCGCTACGGAATCTCGGTTCTTGCCGGCAAGAGCCGTTGACCTTGGATATTGCGGAGGCCGTGTAAACAAGTTTGAACAAGCATCCATCCAAGAAGATCCTTGAAAAACAGCCATCGATGTAGCAGGGGAAGCGGCTGATGAAGACATTAAAGAAACGAAGTCGCATCTCTCAGACCACGCCGACTGGAGTAGCGGGAACGTAAAGGCTACGCCGGGATAGGAAAGAACATAAGTCCCATGTGAGGAGCCCGGAGAGCCAGGAATAAATTCTCCAGGATATGATGGTCCAAACATGCGATTGTAGATATGACGAAAGGTCGGCCCCTGCTGCGGTGATTGGTCTGTAGGCTTGGAAGCTTTGAGGACCTCGTGAGACTTGTAGGTGAGCGGAATTTTGGTGAAGTCGAGCACCTCTATCAGGCGGAGTCGTTGATCCGGGCCATCAAACCGCAGCCGTAACCCATTTTCCGGGAGCACTAAAAGGACGGGGGCGTGTATAGGGTCCGAGGAGGAGTATGATAAGTCGATGGAGGGGTAGGTTTGGGGATGGGCTTTGAGGCGAGTTAGGGTGTTGTGGAGAGAGGCACCCAGAGCTAGAATCAGTTAGCCTGGTAGATCCTATTATTCAAGAAGAAGTAGGTAGTGAAAATTCATACTTATTAGCCCGATCCCCCTCCCGGGGAAAATTTGGGCGGGGGCGGAGTTCTTCGAGATGGTCATGATGATGGCCGTAGAGCGGTTGATAGTAGTGCTATCTGCTCATGTTTGATAAAGATCTGATAGAGTATAGGTAAAAGAATGCAAGCAGCAATAAATCGATGGCCAGTAAAGTTGTTCAATAGTTGGTGGTTGATATATAATTTGACTGTAGTAGTCGTAGATGTTGTAGATGTCGTAGATGTCGTGATGTTGATAGCGATAAGTCGATGAGGTCAAGCGGAAGCTGCACGGGGCTTGGCATAGCCTTGGCGTGCATGTGACCGCAGTCACGGGATGCGTAATTATGTTACGTAATCCAGCTCACCCCGAGCTCACGTGACTTCTCCTTTATCTGGCGATTCCGTAGTCGAGTCTACATTAATAGAACCAATCACACGCCTCTAACAAATTATGTTAGAGGTGTGTGATTGGTTCTATTCCTATTACCGACTGAGCGAAAAGCGAGATAGAAAGGTGATCATGTAAGCTCGGGGTGAGCTGGATTACATAACACCCCCCCATCCAGCGAACGCCAGCCGCTGCTAAATGTTCTAAATACACAATAATAATCAAATACGCATCTAGTTACCTAATTAGGTATAGATGATACGGTTCCATACGAAATAAAGTGCCAAAATGAGTGTAGATATGCCAAATCCGGTAATCCTCCATATTTGACTGATTAACCTGTTCCCCCCCGGGCTGCCGCTCGGAGCCCTAGGGATTCTGCAAATGCTTTATACAGGTCCGCTGCTAGGGGCTTGGTGAGGCCATCTGCCCAGTTATTGATGCCCAGGACATGCTGGATAGCAATTTCACCCTTATCTACCCAATTGTGAATGATATGGTGTTGTATTTCTATATGCCGTGAGCGCCTAGTCAAGGCTTCAGCCTTTGCCAGGTCAACTGCTCCCTTATTGTCAATCTGGAGCTTGGAGCTCTGTAGAGGTCTTGGGGCTTCATTTAGAATCCCCATGTCTAGCAGTAGGTCATTAATCCAAACTAGCTCGCATGCAGCTTCGGACGCACTGATATATTCAGCTTCAGTGAAGAATTTAGAGACTGAAGTCTGCCACTGTGAGGGCCACGAGATTGGGGCTCCATTCAATGAAATAACATATCTGAAGGTTGATTTATACACTGGGTCAGCCCCTGCCCAGTCAGAGTCAGAGCAGGCAATGGGTTGAAGGCCTTCTGAGCTCTCAGATGCCTTGTAGACTATTCCTTTGTTCTTTGTGCTCTTGAGGTAGTGTAGTACGCGCTTGAATGCTAGCCAGGCTGCTCAATTCAGTTGTGAATTAAAGTGTGCAAGATAGTTGATTGCATATGCTATATCAGAGTGTGTACTGATCACTAGATATTGTAGTGAGTCTGTTCCCTTGCAGTAGTTGATAGCTGTAAATTCATCATCTAGACCTTGATCATTGTCTGATGTGAATTCAATGTGTAGGCCTGTCTTCATTGAAGTCTTCTTCAGTGTACAGTCCTTCATATCAAATTCAGTGAGTAGGTTCTGAATATACTGTTTCTGAGAGATAATCAGATTCTCATTATTATTATTATTATTATTATTAATCAAGTTTAACGTCCATATCCAGCCTTAGGCTATGACAGACACAGGTAAATCAGGCATTCAGAGAGCTTATAGAGGTCTAAGCCTCTATAAGCCTCTCTTAATCACCTCTAACAGGGCTCAAACAGAAGCTAATCAGTGCATATTCCTCGCCCCAAGCCGCTTGAATGCGCAGGGCGTTTTGGGGGTGGCTG